>AYEL01084835.1:0-46664 GCA_000484575.1 Olivierus martensii
TAACTGCATCCAAGAAATATGTGATTTGGTGTGTCACCAATCATACTTCACATTTAACGATAAGTATTACAAACAAAAAACAGGTGTACCTATCAGAAGCCCGATGGCAGGGGTACTAGCTGAACTGGTGATCATGTTCAAAGAAGAAAAAGTTATACCAAGATTAGCATCGGAAATAAAATTGTACAAAAGGTATGTTGATGATATTTGTGTAATATGGAAAAAACAAGTAGATCAGAAAGCACTAGAAGAATATATGTCGGACTACTCACTAGGACTCCATTTAAAATTAGAACGAGCAAGCAGTAAGAAGATAAACTTCTTAGATGTTCAAGTAGAAGTAATAGGAACCACATATAAAACTAAAGTATACCGCAAACCAACCTATCCTTTAATAAGATAGATGACTTTGATAGGATTATGTATTTGCATCAAATAAAAAAAGACCAAAATGGACTGAATGCTTTTTGGGATCACACTCTTCAATTGCTAATGTCTAATAATGAAAATTGCAATGAATACCAATGATTTACTTAACCAGCCAGATTACTGGTTAAGTAAATCAGTAATCTGGCTGATTTACTTAACCATAGTTTAAGTAAATCAGGCCAGATTGGCTGCATGGAAATGCTTTAGCTTTGATTTTGAATTTCAGTTTATAGAACCCAGACTCAGCCCATTGATCACCATCTTTCACACTCCAGCTGATTCTTCTACAGGTAGCCTGTGATAAGAATTATTTCACCTTGTCACTTAGTACTCTGATTGGAAAGACATTTGGTTAATGAAAAAATCTTAAGTCAATTAAGTGCTGAATTTTACAAGATAAATTCTTCTCCTAAAATAAGCATGCATCATCTTTATTCATTATTTTGCTGCTGTTCATTCATTGCTCATTCAAATCCTTCAAAAATCTCAATGCATGTTTAGTAATTCCAATCCCTTCAATCAATTTTCAAATTATTATATGATCTCTGGCTTAGATTAAAACAAATTCTTCAAGCATGATTTGTTTCTGTATTTCAGTAAAATCATTGAATTTGAGATCCTCATTATGGGATTTCAATATCTCAAAAAAATATTTTCAGATATAACTTCCAAATCAAGTTTATTGTCATATGGAATTCTTATTACCTATGCATCAGAAGAATGTATGAGGCAAACTTGATTTGTGCCATACATGTTTCTGATTGAAATATCTGATTTGGAAGGCAACAGGATCAACTTTTGGAGTGATATCTGAACCCTGAATAAACTGAAAAAAAGGCAAAATTTTTAGATTTTTGTATTTTTCTCAACAGCGTTTATCCTAATACAAAAGAGGAACTTCCACTTGAAGAAATTATAATTCAAACTAGCACTGCTCTAAAGTGGAAAAACAGACAAAAACTTAGAAACGCTTTCGACTTTCATAGAAGTCGAAAGTGCTTCTAAGTTTTTGTCTATTTTTCCATTTTAGAGCAGTGCTAGTTTGAATTATAAGCATTTATCTATGAATCTTCTATAATTCTTGCTGTTTATTGAAGGTCTTCCAAAAAATCTTTCAATATCTTTTTATTATTATTATTATTATTATTTGACTTTTTCAAAAAATATGACTTTCTGGTCCATTTATTTTCTTACTTCAAATTTTGTTTTTTGTTTACATTCTAATTTTTGACTAGACAAGGCTAACTTACTGTAAACAAAAAAAAAACTAAATGTAAATAAAAATTTAGACTGTTAATTAACTAAACTTGAAACATTATTTAGCTATTTTAAAGATTTTGATTTTAAATCTTAATAAAAAATGTTTTAATACTGTAGCAAAAATAATTTAAAATATTTATTAATAATTATAATTATTTCAATTTTAGCATCTTTTTGACATGTAAAAGAACAGATAGCATTTAAATTCCAAGATTCAGATCAAATCTTTGAATGTTTAAAATGATTTAAAAATATGTTTAGTATGATAAAAAATAAATATCCTTCAAATATCTATGTTTTCACATTTTATATTATTTTTTGGTAAATTAGATTTTGTAGTCTGAAAGAAAATCAAATGCTGTATTTTAAAATTTTGTTAAAATGAAATAATTGGTCAATTTAGATATGACTTCATTCTGAACAGTAACAATGATAAATCTAATTTCTAACGTAATAAAAATATTTAAGCAAAATCTTTTTAAAGCTGTAATCATTTTCTTGCAAAATTAATAATTATTAATCAAATCAGTTCAATGATTAACTAAATTTATGATTTTTATATTAAATTAGTTCAATTATGACTTTATAAATTATTGTAGAAAGATATAAAAATTTTCCTGTCTTCAAAATTTACCAAAAAGTTAAGTTTTGAGACAGTTTTTCTTAACAACAGCAATAAAGCATGTAAATAAAAATAAATTCAAATTACACTAAAACTTCTTAAATCAAATTTATTATTTTCAAAAAGAAAATTTTTTACATCATTAAGTTCATTCTATTCAAATGATATCATATACAGTCAAACCCTGATAAGACGCCCCCCGTTAAGCCACCATCCTCGCTGACTGCCAAGAAATTTGGCAAAACGGATCTTCCCTATGTTTATGGAATAGGCAAACCCCGATAAGATGCCATCCACCAATAGAAATGTCTATTAAATTGTAAATAGAAAGTATTTATAAATTAGAATGTTATAAAAATGAAATGAATATCAGTTTTTTATGAAAAGAGAGGGGGCACAGACACGTAGTTTGGAAATTACTGGTTTATTTTGATTTAATAAATTGAGTCTGGGGCAATGATGTGAAGTGCAGAACATAATATGCAATGTAAATTGATCTCATACTCTCAAATAACTCATCCTGATAAAATTAATAATGTGAGAGTAAAATATTAATAAGTTAAATAAATATACAACAGACTCTTGCATAAAAATAATAAAGAAACTTAATTTTATGACATTAGAAATTTTAAACTTTATGATGATGAATAATTATTTTATCATTTTTTATAATTGAAATTTTAATAATTGATATTATTCATAATAATCATTTTATATTTGAAATTAAATTAGATTTAAAGGTTTAAATTTAAATTAAAAAAATTTTCATGCATTTTTTTTTACATAATTTTCTAATATATTGTATATACAGGGTGCGCCAGCTAAATACGGATAAAATAAACAATTTAATTAAACAAAATTTTATTTAACAAAAAGAATAAAATTATCAAAAATATCATTTGCACATTAATTTGGGATCCCTTTAGATTAAAATTACTCAATGTAATTCCCTTTTGCCTCAATTACTGCCTCGATCCTCGACCGGAAACGATAACATGCCCTGCGCAATGCCTGCTTGTCCAAGTTCGAAAACGCTGCCTCAATAGCGGCCTGGAGAGATGCCACATTAGGATGTCTCGACCTATTAGAGACCCTTTCAACAACGCTCCATACGTAATAGTCCAAAGGATTCAAATCTGGACTGTTAGGAGGCAGAATTCTTTAGACCAAAACGTATCCATGTTGTCTGACAACCAGTTTTGTACTAAATGACTGATGTGCGCAGGCGCGCCGTCCTGCTGGAAGATGTAGGGTCTCCCGGAAGCCACAGTTTCCATCCAAGGTTTCACTATTGTTGTAAGAACATGCAAGTAAACCTCTTTTGTTACGGTTTCCCCCTTTCCAAAGACATGCGGCGGCATGACGTCACCTTCACCGGAAACAACAGCTAGGACGTGAACACTGGCCGGAAACTTCGTCCTAGCTATTACGGGGACATCTTCAAGGTCATAGGCAAGCCAACGGTCATTTCTCCGGTTTACTTTGGCATCAACAGTAAAAATTTTCTCATCAGAAAAAAATCTGATGCGTCCTGCAGCTTCATTCTTCATTGAACACAGAAGCAAGTTGCAGCGAACAACTCTCTTTGTTTTAGCGGCATCAGACAGCATCTGTTGTACTTTTATGACGTAGGACTTGTACCATAGGTCCTCTTCCGCAATTCGACGCATTGTCGCCTCACTCACACCCAATGTTTTTGCCAACTGCCTGAGAGATTGCCCTGAGTCCTCTGAGATGAGCTCTTGAAATCCTTTGTACAACTTCCGGTGTCCTTGACGATCTCCCCTGGAATGACTTTTCCTTGCCGGGTTGGCAGAACCTTCTTCAGACCTCTCTGAAGCCGCGTATCTAACAGCAACATCATAAACTGTTGATCTTGGATAGTTAAAGAACCGAATTATTTGAAAGAGAATGTCCACCAAAGGCCTTCGATTATTGCTGCTCTCCGATTATATTCTGCACTCAATTCCTTCGATTATCGCTGCTCTCTGATTATATTCTGCACTCAATCTTAACCGATTATATCTGCTCTCCGATTATATTCTGCACTCGATCTTAACTAATCAGCTATTTATTATCGCTGCTCTCCGATTATTTTCACTCGATCTTAACTGATCAGCTATTTTGTAGTTATCCTCAAACGCAAGGTGAATGTCCAGCGCGAAGGCCTTTGATTATCGCTGCTTTCCGATTATATTCTGTTCGATCTTAACTGATCAGCTATTTTGTACTTATCCTCAAACGCATCGGATCCAGTGCGAAGGCCTTCGATTATCACTGCTCTCCGATTATATTCTGCACTCGATTTAACTGATCCCTATTTTGTACTTATCCTCAAACGCATCGTCTGACTGGCTTACTAAAACGTCCGCATCGTCTGTCTGGCTTACAAAAACGTCAGCAGCATCGTAGCGCTGATGTCTGTCTGGCTTACTAAAACGTCAGCAGCATCATAGTGCTGATGTAAAATATGCTTCGATCTTAACTGATCAGCTATTTTGTACTTATCCTCAAACGCATCGTTTAAAACGTCAGCAGCATCATAGCATTGATGTCAAATATGGCGGGAAATTGTAGCGCTGACGTAAAATATGGCGGGAAATTGAAATTTGTCTGGATTTAGCTGGCGCACCCTGTATATTGTAATTTCAATATAAATTAAATGTCTAAGTTGCATGAAACCTACTAATTTTAGATATGAAAATGTAAACAGCAGCATCATTTATTTCAGGTTGCAGGAATTGTATATTTGTCATCCTGTGTTGCTGAAACTCTCTTAGCTCTTCATACTATTTCACCTTTGGATTCTTGTAATTATATGGGACTAGATAGTGGAGCTGAACCATTACAGGTAATTTTAATAATTAAATTAAATATATCACTTTATCTTCTGAAAATGTTTTCTTTAACTCAAAGTGGGTTGTTGACATTATCCATGTTTCAGATTTGGTAAAAATTCTTTGCAAAAGGATATTATTTTTTGAACTGTGATTGAGAAATACTTATCTAAAATATTAATGTACTAATCCTAGAAACAAAATTGAACCAAAATATTAATTCTTTCAATTTAATAGGAAAAATTCTTTTGGAATAAAAATGTTCAAAAATAAAAATTTAATAATAATGAGCATAATACTGTATATAAATTTAAAAGTTTATTTTAATTTATTTTTTAAAAATCAATAATTCTTAAAAAAATTCAATAATAATTGTACCTTTAAATTTTTCTTAATATTTTACATGAAAATTTATATTTACTTAACATAATGTTATAGATATTGTAAATAAAATTGAATGTATCTAACTTGTTTATTTATTTATTGTTTTATATTCTGATATTTATAATTTTTTTGTATATTTGGTTTCAGGTTTCTCTATTCTTTGACATATTAATAACTATGGCTTCTGATATTGATAAAGAAAAATTTTTATCTGGAAAATGTGGAAAGAGATACAATAAAAAATTTGGTATCAGTAATGAAAGTAAAAAACGCATGATTAGAGCAAGAAGTGTTGTATGGGAACAACTCTCTCAATATAAAATGATTGCAGGTAATATTTATTTTCATTTTAGTATTATGGCTATCAATGAATCTTATACTTTTGTTTTGATTTTGGAGATAAAACTAAAAAGAAATAAAATATGTAATCAATTGTTTTTAATATAAAATTTTTAGTATTGACAAAAATATTCCTAATTTGATGATCTTTATAATTGAAATAATAATATAAAATCTTCAATTATCAACAGAATCATGTTATAAAAACTTTTGATTAATCAGTACATGTTCATTGTCATAATGAATGTGAACATTTATTAAAAAATAAAACAATAAGTAAATTTTACTGGATAATAAGGTGACATTATATTTTCTCATAGATTGATTACAATATTGTACAATGCTGTCACATTTTATGAGAGGAATATATTTCTGAAAGAATATATAATTCAAAATAAGTTTTCTCATAGGAATAAATATGGATACATTCTTGAATGCATAAATTTACAACTTTAGTAATATAACATGTCAGTTCATTAATTAATGTTATCTTTTTATTTTTATTATATAATTTCATTTATTGTTATTATATTATCATAATCAAATTTAATATTACAAATATCAATACAATAGTCAGGAAAATAATCTACAAAATTTCAATAGTTTATATGATACTGATAATGGATGGTGGATATATCAGTTAATCATCTGAAGTGGTGCTATCATGTAGTAAAAACACAAATATTTTCAATCTACCAATTGTGAAACACAATTCTTTCTGAATTTTTTAGGATTTCCATATTTCAAATTTTGTATATAAAGTGAGAATTAATATTTTTTTTATCTTGCATCATTTTAACTTCACAAAAAGTTTGCACTGTATTTGTTTTTATAAAACATCAGTTTTTTTCTATTAAATATTTAACATTTAAAAATGTGTAAAAAGTTTAACTTTTAAATGATAATAAATTTTAAATATTACATTATTTACCAATTATAAAATCTAAATATTTTTAAATTCATCCAACTATTTAATGAAAAACTGAATATAAAATTTGTTACATTATTAAAAGTAGTTTATTCTGATTTTAATTAATTTGATTCTGCATACCTATGAAATTTTACTAGTTTGTATGAAAACACTTTCTCTTCTTTACAGTAAAATTTAAAAAAATCATTAAGGCCAATTTTAAGAAAAAATTTGAATTTCTTTGAAGCTTTATTTAAAATTTATTATTACATTTTATAATAAAATTAACATTCCATATTTTTTTAATAGAGAAAATTAATTTTAAAAATCTAAAATTCATCCAAAAAAATAAATTTTATAAAAAGATTCATTTTTCTTTGTTTATTCTTTCTCATTGAATTTTAAAATCATATCAAAATATTAAAAGAAAAATTTTAATTTGATTGGATCTTTTTAATAAAAAATTATCTTGCTATATATAGACAAATTAAGATTTTAACAATTAATTTGAAATTTTTACTTTTATAGTATGCATGCAAAATTGTAGTCATATTTATTGGACTGGTGAAAATGCAAAACAACATATTGATGTTATAAGAGGAATCAATAAACAAAAGATAATTCATTCATATTTAGAGGTATGAAATACATTTAAAAAGATTTTGTCATGTTTTTCGATTAAAACGTTAGATTACTATTTAGCAGTAAGTAAATACCAGCCAAATTATTAATTAATCCTTAGTTTATTGTTTGTTTGACTATTATTTAGGATTTTATTTTTAAAATTCTGTAAATATTGAAATTTTATTAGTTTTTGTATTAGATGATGATAAAATTATTTTTTACTGATTATTTTTAAATTGATCATTTCTTAGTTATAAAAAAATTAAAATTTCATATAATATTTGGATATTGGAGTGATTAACCATATAATGTCATGCATTTTGTATATCCTATGAAATCCCATTTTGTATGACATATGAAAGCAAAGTTCAAATAGCAGATAAGAAAACAATGAAGATAACTGGAATTGGATATACAGAGTTCCAACTCATTAATAAGATTTAAGCATAAAAATCATTCTAGAAAATAGCAAAACTTAATGGGTTAGGAGGCTTTAATCCTGGATTTGCTGATTTGCCAATATTTTGTCTTTCTAATGAATTCGGACAAAACAAGAATCAAAGCTTTAAATAAAATGGCCTTAGGGTTTTTTTTTGCCATATTTGATTGAGAAGAAAACAGGCCAACATACTGCAGTCTCTACTAGTACAAATCTTATCTCTTGAATAAAGATAAATGTATCAGTTGTCATTCTATATATGCTAACTGCAGAATTTCATATATAAAATTACAGATTTATATGATTCTTGTGCAAAATTAATCAGAACTGTTAAGAGTGACTTTATTTCTATCAGATAAAATGCCAATAATGTGAAAGCAGTCCCTATGGATTATCAACTTATTTTTGCTATAAGTTGTTTAAAATAATAATAAAACTGCTTTATTAATAATAGTTAATATATTCATATTATAGAAAATGGAAATATTTTAATTCTCAAAATGGTCCATCATAAAATGTTTTATAAATATATATGTGATACTGGAGTTCCTGAAACTTGTGTTTTCAAAAACTCAAGTTAACAAGCTGATGATAAAAAAAACTCAAGAAAACTCAAGTACTCAAGTGTTTTTGATAAATATTATTTATTAACTCATTATATTTGAAAGTTTACTAATCACTGATCAGCTTAATTATGAAAATAAAGAACAGTTTGTGCTTTATTTATGTTTCATGATACATAGATCATCTGGACTAAACTGCACCAAATGCAATGTTCATAAAAAAAAATAGTGTATAAATAGACAGATATAGAAAGCAAAAGAAGTTTAGTATATAATATCCGTTGATAATCATAAACTTTAAAAAGATAATCAGTAAAATCAAACAAAATAACAAATAACAGCAATAATTTCATTAAAAAGCATAACTGCAAAAAATTAATTTATAAAAATAATGTAAAATTCTGTAATCCATGTAAAAGAAAAATTATGCTTAAAACATCACTATCTGATGAAAATAGGCAATAGTTATTAAAATTCTTTACAATTTAAAAATGATTAAAACAGAATAATTAAAAAACTAAATGTTTGGCAATAAAGTAAAGGCACTCTGCTAGAATGTACTAAATGTATAAAAGTAAGTTCACAATTGCAAAGATTGCAAATTGATTAGACTTCATATATCAACAGTTGATAAATGAGAGCATTTGACTGTGTCCTAAACAGATTCTTTCTATGACTGTTTTCTTTCTCTTGTTTCTACAGTTAATTGCAAATATAATAGTGTACTGAAAAACTGATTTGATATCATGAAATTGTGAAATTTATTGGTTGTGTCTGTCTGGTTTTTTCTATATGATTTTATGCTGCCTTACACTCAGTGAGCATTACATGCAGGACAATATAATGCCTATTACAGGCCACCTACAATCCTGGTGGGAGTCAACCTCAAATGAGGATGGGATTTAACAAGCTGATCCCAGATCCCTTTTGAAAAATCTGATGTGGAGATTCAGGAATTAAACCTGGATTCTCTAGGGTGGAAGAATAGCATGTCTCATGTTTGTTGTTAAAATTACAAGAACTGCAGTAATTAATTTGATAAAAATAAATAGCATAAATTTTGTAATCTCTATTTTGATGCTTTGCATTTCATGGAATAATTACCTGTTGCTCAATAAGTAATATCTAACAATTTATAGTCTTAAGGGAGAAATTTAAAAAGAATTTAAAATATCAAAGCTTGAGCTTATTTAAGAAAAAGTTTGAACTTTGATCATCTGTTTGTTTGCAAGCTTTTTGAATTGAGCTAACTTGAGCTAGCAACTCTACATGGTACTTAATGTGTTAGCAAAATATTACAAAACCATGGATATTTCATGGAAATTCATCTTGTATATTGAGTTCAATCACAAAAACACTCAAAGCATATTCAAAGGTTAACTTACATTTATTATATTAATACATAATAATGTTTTTAGCCATCTTCAGATTTGTGGAGAATTGAGCGTGGGACGTCTGTACCTTGTCACTCCCAACTTCGGTTTTTCCCGGCCGCAATTAAGACAAATCAAGAGAAATGGGAGATATAGAAAGGAATTTAAATGAGAGGGAGCGACACATTGTTCAAATAAATGTGGCGAAATGTAGCGACACACTGCGTTGTATTTCGACCATCTCACGGACTTTCGCCCCCGATGATGATAAATTGCAAGCTATGTTTATGTACAAGTGTCAAATCAAAAAAGGGAGAAACTGACACCTGTCACGTCAAAGTTGCTAAGCTGAAAACATCCTGTCTCTCCCTGGGAGAAACATGAGAGAAAAGGTCATATTATTATCATCCTATTTAAGAACAGACACTGCCCTTTGTCTGGCCAATTCCACAGCAGCTGGGCTTGTTCCACAATTCTTCCAAGTTCCCAGGGTGAGAGTGGTCTGTCACTGGTTTCTCAACCGCCAACATTGTCAGTTCGATGACTGTCAATTTGCTTGTGCTTCATTGCCCTACAATGATTATTTCCTCGACACCTGATCTCCGTCTGTGTTCAGGTTAATCACCGGTATCCAGTTCACTTGTCCTTGGTCCAGGAGAACGATTATTTCCTGTGCTGATTACATCATCCTTCGTGTGTCCATTGGTTTGTGCTTGTGAGTTGATGGAGGACTAAAGACTATAAAATTTAAGGACTAAAGACTGTATTCCTGATACCTTCAACATCTAGTCATCTGAGGAGTTTCTGTTTTGGATCTCTTCCATTGAAAATTTGTTGAAATCATGTTTTTCTCTCCCAATGATGCCACTCATCATTTTATTGTGTATAGGAAATCTCTCAAGAAAATAAAGGAAGTTGTTCTTGTCGAACGTGGTCTCCGATTGAATTGCTGAACCATTCAATTACCTGTCCTTACATATGCACCACATACTGCATTTTAAGGCTAACACCTGTCAATATTGTCCTGGGTCTTACAGATTTAACTGAAGATGGCTGGAAAAATAGGCCAGAAATGGCTATGCATTAATATAATAAATATAAGTTAACCTGTGAATGTGCTTTTGAGTTTTTGTTATTGGATATTTATTTCAGAATACTGAATGTAACAGATCTATACTTTCTATTGATGATATTCTGAAAAAATTTTGATATATATATATTTGGACTAATATGGTATTGGCAATTGTAATCATTGTAGAAGCTAGAATGGATTATACATTAATTTTCCATTGTCCACAATGAATATAATTGGTTTGTTCTCTTTTCTTCATTTTCCCTGGATTTTAATGGTCAGGAAAAGTGAGATAGAGATCACAAATGAAAATATGAAAAGAATCTTGAAAAATTAATATTTTGTAGTATTGAAAATGAAAAAGATAAATATAAGTGAATGTTCACCAATTCATGCAAAATCCTTAAAGAAATTTAGATGTAGGAACCTGGAATTGAATACAAATTTTCCAGGATGAAGTGCAACATAATTCTATGTGACTGACTTTTTTCAAATAAAATTAATTTATAAAATTATATTACTATAAACAACTGAGTTCTGCTGCTTCTACTGACAAAAGAAATCACAACAAGCACTTGCTTCAGGATAAAAACTAATTTATCGAAATCACAACAAGCACTTGAAGCAGGATAAAAAACTAATTTATTATTAATGCACTAATATTGCTAAATTTCAAAAATGTTAGTTTAATATAAAAACTGGATTTTATATTACTATTTTAGTTTGCTTTATATTTCATATATAATGTTGAATTATATTGGGAAAATTATATACTAGTATTTACGAGTACTACTAGTATACTATAGTATAGTATAGTAATCATACGAGTATACTATAGTATACTCGTATGATTGCAAAATTAATTATTCTAATATTATAATTCTATAAACTATTGATATTGTATTCATAGAAAAATAAATAATTAAGAAAATAAATATTTTTTTAGATGGAAAATACAAATATTAATGATAGCATAATCCTGAATTCTTCTTTTAAAATTAGTCATGCTAATCAAATCAGTTCTGGTTCAATTGTCTATCATACATCGATTCTTGCAGATTCTTTATATATTGGAAAAAACTGTTTTTTAAATGGACTGAAGATTCATTCTCCACAAGTAAGTGTTGCTTATTTATAAAATGAATTTATTAAAAGTTATATTACATTCAATAGGATATAAAAAATTCAAAAATCTTTTTATGAAGATAAGAAAATCAAGTTGAATATAGTTTTAAATTAAAATAAAAAAGTTATTTAAATTACAATTTTTTTAAAATACTTTTATAACAACAAAATAAATAACAATAAATATAAATCAACACTATTTTACCAGTAGAACAATAATACTTTTTATTTATTGGAATGTTTTGTTTATAAAATAACTATCTTCAGCAATATATCAGTATAGAACTACAAATGCTACAGAATAAAATGGCACATTCATGTGTGTGATGTTTGTAATTTAGATCTTTATAATTAAGCAAATATCTGTATCTATTATTATATTGTATTTCTATAAGATATGCTGTTATTTTTTCAGATGAAAATTACTATTCCCGACAGCTCAGTTATTATTGGTTTTAAAGTATCTTTACCAAATGAAAAAAACAATTCTCCCTTTCATATAAATGTAATATTTGGATTAAATGATTCAATAAAGGTAAGATCACATTTCTTTTAAAAATAAATTTTAAAATTCTATTTATTTACTGAAAAACAATATCTGAATTTCAAATATTTTATAAATATTTTTTTATGGTGATTTTATATGATATAAATAATTCTGATTATAAGAAAATATCTATTGATTTTCTGCCCACAATTTTGCAAAAGTTAATTTAAATCTTCAGTGATTTTTAGTCATTCACTTATCTATCATTTTGTGCTACAAATTTTGTTCTGAATATTTGTTTTATGTCTTGATAATATAATGTTATTGAGGAGAAATTTTATGAATTCTTAACTTACTTTTAATTTTTTTAATTTCAATTAATTCACTAAAATAAATCATTAAAATAATATTTTATAGATTTTTAAATATTTTTTCCTTAAAATTGTTGTTAGAATCATTTTTGATGATAATTTTTGTATATTTATGATATATATTTTTAAATTTTATATAGTACTTAATTACAATATAACTTTTAAAATGTTAACATAAATATCCTGATTAAAATACATTTGTCCCTGAGTTATGTCCAAATGTATTTTAATCAAGATTGATTAAATAAGAATCAGATATTTTTATTTTTATTGTTCTTTATTTAATTAATTTTATTAAGTATGATTAATAATGTATGTATTTATACATTTATCATATAAAAAAGTCTGTAGCAAGGATGATGATGACTTCTTCTAAGTCATAAATATTACTGAAATAAAGCCTTTGCATTTGACTATTAAGAAGCTGTATATTTAATATATGATTAATTTTTGAAGAGTTCAAAAACTTCAATAATAATATCTTTTATTTTTTATAAAATGCATTAATACAGATATTTAATTCATTTACTTGTTTTGGATCAAGTAGTTTTGCTCTGTTCTCTTGCATAATTTTCCCAAGTGACTTATAAAAGGAATTTATGGAAAAATAATTTCAATTTATTTTCTTACATTTCCTAATCATCATATTATCCAATAAAAATCATAGGATAATATTGAATAATATAATGGTTAGGAAATATCAAAGAAAGTTTAGAAGAAAATTTTTTACATTTAAAATAAGAATTACTTATCTAATAAAACTTTTTTGTCATTATTATTATTGTCATAGAAGCATTATTCAATAAGTGAGTTAAAAGATATAAAAGCAAAACCAAAACATACAAAGAAAATGTTTCTGCAGCTGATGAGAGTGGAATACAATTGACACATATGGATCATTGGAAGAGTAAATCCAGTGTGCCAAGTAAGAAAAATAATCACTGATTATTTATTTATTGATCAAAATCAATGGATAATCTATGTATGCATAAGCAAATCTAAATCTATAGGATTATTGAAATAAGATCCACTTAAAGGTAAAAAATCCTTTTTAATAGTAAATATTGGAAATATAATTATTATATATAATTGCACACAAAAAACAAAGCTCTAAACAGGATAAAATATTTTATTAACAGAAACGTTATCAATCTTATCAGTAGATCAACTTCAGATCAATGACGTCATATAGTATTAATGTATTAGTGTTTATATGATGTCTCTTATGACGTCATCTTTTTGTTTATTTATATAGGAGGTTTCTTCTCCCCTTTTTCTGTATGTTCAGTGCAGCTGAAGTTGACCTACTGATAAGATCGATAACGTTCCTGTTAATAAAATATTTTATCCTGTTTATTACTTTGTTTTTTGTGTGCAGTTTTGTGACTATAACAGGGTGGCTTTAAAGTTCTTTATTATATATAAATAATTTTTTTTCTTTCCACATTAATTTCATTAGTTATTGTGCCAGCTATTAAATCTAACCACTGTAATAAGTCTATAGAATGAATTTATGGTATTAAAAATCTATTCTATATAAAGATTAAAAAATCTATATCTATATCTATTAAGTTTATTCACAGTTTTAATGTAGACAATTTTATTTATTTTTTTATGGAAATTGGTGATTGAGGGTGCAGAAATTTAAAAAGATCATTAATAAGAGAAATAGAAATTTTAAAACACAGTTAAAATATATTTTACATTACTATAATGTAAAATATATTTTAATTGAGCTATTTTCATTTGCCTAACCTAAACATAATTTCAAATGAACATAAATTTTCATTCAATAAAATTCTTGTGCATAAAAACATTCTATTGTATTGCATAGATTATTGTTTGTTTAGAATTATATTTAGGAAAGTGATTGGAATGATTTAAAACAAGATTTGCAAAATATTACTGTAATATAATCACATTTTTCGTATTTATTAAATATCAATTTCTATCATTAGTACTTGGATGATTTTATGATTAGCAAGATAAGTTTTAGTAATTATTAAAAAATGTCTACTCTAAAAATTCTTTTTATTTTGTATTTTTTGATAAATTATAATTGAATGTTAATTTAGATGAATTTTTGAATTAAATTTCTTATTAGATTCCTGTAACAGATAGTCAGAGTACCTTTTGTAACATGAAATGGCATCAAATTTTTGCTAAGACTGGAATAAATGCTGATGATATATGGGATAAAAACTTGGTAAGATTAAATTATTATTAAATAAATAAATAAATAATTATAAATATTTGAAAATTGCCAACTAGGAATAAAATTTGAATTAGTTGCAAATGGTGCTAGGAATGGAAAATGTATTAAATGTATGAAATTATTTAATAAATTTCAAAGAAATTTTAACAAGATATATTTGTTATTATATTGGAATTTGATTCAAATGTATTATTAGAACTTTTTATGAAAACTTTTTAATATTTTTGTTTTGAATGGAAGCTATCTTATCTTATAAGATCATCATGCTTTCTGTTTGTGTATCTCCACTAATAACTTTTGAGTTAATTAGTATATTTTCATGAAGAACTATAAGTAGTTTCTGTCATTAAAGTGATGGTCAGTCCACATCTTTTTAAAGTTTACATTGGTATACTGGATGGCTGAATGATAAAGAACTCATTTACTACCTTGAAGGATCTAATTTCTTAAAAGGTCTCCCACATCTCCAGTTTTTCAGAAGAGGGTCTGGACTTGTCCCATTGAATCCCATCCCTCAACCTTTTGATTGATCACATCATAGGTGTTGGTCAGCTTGGTTTTAAAAGTGCTCATCACCAGATACAATAAATCCATATGCAATAATGCATCATAACAAAAACTAACTAATTTTAATGAAAAATCTTTTATTTTTAAGTTTAAAAATTGCAAGTATTGAAATTTTTGAGATATTATAATATATTTTGTTTAACTAATGAAGTTTTATGAAATTTATCAGAATGATTAGATCATAAAAATTAACCTTGCTGATGCATCTATTAACCCTGTAACTTCAACCATTATATATAGCAGGCATTCAAAATTTTGATCTTTTTCCTTAAATTTTGAAGTATTTGTTTAATTTTTTTATGAAAGCCAATAGATTTTTCAGGCTATTAAATTCAATCTAAGATTAATAAATCTTGTAACTTCATCAACTTAAAAATGACAGTTAACTAAACTTTAACTAATTAATCATCAACCCATTAAAATTTGAAATCACTAAAATGTATTTTTAATATAAACAAATACAAGACTAATAGATAAAGATAAAAAAATTCCAGGTCAGAGGAATTCCTGAGAAATATATTTTTTCCATTCCTAAGCAAATCTAGGAATGAAAAAAGACTGGGAAAGCCAGACATTAACGATAAGCTATCTCTAAAGTCCTATGAACTTTAGAGATAGCTTATGAACTTTTGATGTTATGGGCATTTCTCCAAGCAACTAAGATGTCATCAACATATCTCACATAGAGTCTTTATACCTTACTATAAATTCTGCAATGATTTCAGCCAGAAGGTATCTATTAGTCTTTTGTTTGTTTGAAATATGTTCAAAAATTGAAAATATGACTCATAGATTAATATGTAAGTCACATAGAACAGATGGCATTAGTCTCCAAGTAAGTACTGCAGCATAAAGCAATTTAGTAATTGGTTTATTTGGAGTAATGGAATAATTGGGTATAATTTTTCAAAATCCATTACTGTTGTTAACTGGTCTGAGAGAGAGCTAACTTCCAGTAAGCAATCAATGAGTTGTTTAGGAGATGAAATTATATTTGGGTACTGATTCATAATAGCATTTACACCAGGTTGCTATTTTATTTTATAGATTATATAACAGGGAGCAGGTTCTATTCATTATTGGTAGCTATTTAATGGCTGTGAGTTTTTATATAGGCAAATAAACAACAATACATCAGGTTAAACACCATTTTATCTTCCAACAATTGGGGAAGCGATTACATGTCATAATCTAAATTTAGCTGCCAAATATCTGTGGGATTCTTGTTTAACTCAACAGAACTAGATATGCGTATATTCTGCCAAGCATATTATGCTATTTATAATTGTGAATTATAGCTTCTTTGTTTTATCTTCCTTGGTACAAGATACATCTGATTCTATGATACGTTGTTTTGAATTTTTTTTATTGTTGCATTTATGCATTTACATTCATATGAGGTTACAACATTACTTTATCTCATAGTTAATCATTAACAATATTTGGGCTTCCTTATAATTAACTTCTATTACTCAAAGAATATGATACAGTTACATACCTCATTCTGTCTTGGGTAGACCCTTTGCTTTCTTGAATTATAGTTCTGTCCCTCTTCACTAAACTTCTTAGGATATAATTGTATGCTACAATCATAAATTTCTTTCTAAAATCATATTAATACCAAAAGACAGAATATTATATAACTCATTTCTTTACAATGGGTGAAAATCATCTTACAATATAATTTGAATGCTGCTCTTTTGCAGGCCTGAAAATCTTTGGACCATGCAATATTATGACAGGACTAAAAGTGAGTTTCCTGTACTGATTTAGTCATGTAATCCCATTTTACTATTGTTAGATCAATGTCTGTAAAGATTTAATCCAATCTTTTCATAACTTGCTTTTATTTCTTCTTTCTTATTATTTTGGGTATTTTATTTAGTTTAAGGATTAACTTAAATTTCATGATCTGCCTCAGAAAATTAGAAATTACAAGTTACAGAATGGAACTGCCTTCTTTCCACTGAACTTTGTCATATGACATCATCTATTCTAAAATATCACTTATCTGATTTGAGAATTAAAGAATAGTCTTTTATTGAGATTTCTGGAAATAATTATTGTCAGATTGCGAGTTACAGAATGGAACTGCCTTCTTTCCACTGAACTTTCTTGTCATATGACATCATCTATTCTAAAATAATATCACTTATCTGATTTGAGAATTAAAAAATAGTCTTTTATTGAGATTTCTGGAAATAATTATTGTCAGATTGTAAAGATGATAAGATGAATTGTATATCTGTAAACTAGAAATTGAAGTTTTTGGATGACTGTGTGTAAATGAGCCAGACATAGGACTTGTAATAGTCACTATTATAAAAACCTATTGTCCACTAGGGGGCAACAAGATTTAATCTAGATGACTGTATCAACTCTATTAATGACTTTCAGTTCTCTCTTGTGATATTGATAACTGATTGTTTTTTAGTATCAGTGTGTTGAGGTAGTAGAATAAGCCATTATTTAATGTTTATAATTCTGATTAATAAATTTATTGTTTTTGGATCATTAGATTGATATATTACTGACTTTCAGTTCTCTCTTGTGATATTGATAACTGATTGTTTTTTATAGTATCAGTGTGTTGAGGTAGTAGAATAAGCTATTATTTAATGTTTATAATTCTGATTAATAAATTTATTGTTTTTGGATCATTAGATTGATCATTAAACAAGTTTTCATCATTAATATGTTTGTTGATTTATTATTGTTTCAATAAAGTTTTTTAACAGTTTGTACGTATTTTTGGATTCATGTAAAGTTCAATATTTTTTTGGATTCAATAAATACTTTTTATTATTTAACTTTACTGGATTTTGGAATATTTATAGTACTATTTACTAATTATAAGTACACTGACTTTTTGTTATTTAGTTCTGACACTTGTACATTACTTTAATAACTATGATGATCTGATTATTTGTTTTATTTTTGTATAATGCTAGATTTCTTAGTTTATTTTTGGAATTTATTTTCTGGAAGTTAGAAAACCAGGTTTGAGAGTTATTTATTTTTAGGTTTAATAAGAAATATTGATAGTTTTAAATATTTTATGTATAGTTCTCCCCATCCCATAATACAAATGTATCATTTATGTACCTAAAATAGCATAAAAGAGTGTCTTTTCAATTTATGGTTTTCTTACATTTAAAACATTAATCTTAACTGCTTTTTTTGTCAAGTATTTTAATTTTTGTCTGTTTAGCTATTGGTTTTATTTCTGTGTTTCAAAGCTATATTTTTATTTTATTTATTGCAGGAAGAAGGAAACAAATCCTTATTAAATGCCAAATTATATTGTGTAGCTGACAACATTTCTGAATATTTATCACTTTTCAATCCAGAAGAAAACTGGAACAAAGAAAAATATTATAGGTTGATATAATATTTATATGTAAGAAAATAATATAAAAAGTTTGATTTTAAATTTATAAATAAAAGTAAATTTGTTTAATAAAGACCATCAAAAAATATGCAAACTTATCTTTAAATAATAGTATTTTCTGACATAATGCTTTTCTCTGCTTATATTGAAACTTATGGAATAGAACATTAGGTACATTTAAAATCTTGTTGTGTGTAATCACATTATTGTGGGGGTCACGAATTGCTTCCCCCCCGAACAGAGATGGAGTCGGGGAAATTCCAAGGAAAGGGGAGACGTTTTATCAAAACAAACGCTAAAAGAAACGAACAGAGATGGAGTCGGGAATTTCCAAGGAAAGGGGAGACGTTTTATCAAAACAAACGCTAAAAGAAATACGATGATAGTTCGATCAGCTCGCGAACTTTGTTCACAACAACTATAAATTGTAGAAGAATGTTTACCTCAGGTGTCCGACATTTAGTCGCAAATCCGACATCTGGCTCGATGAACTCTCTGAAAAAAATGTAAACATCTTGGTTTTCAGCCCGGAAATAAGGGTCAGGAAGGTCACGGGTATTTAAGAGCCCGCGCTGCCCTCAATCGGCACTTGATTCTCTACTGCTACTGTGTCTTAACCATCTCCTGAAGCTCTACGGACATTTTAGTCTGGCTGACTATTGTCCGTTAGTTTCCGAAGTCATCCATTTTCTATAATCTTCCATCCAAGCCGCTACGATCTTCTCAAAATCTTCCGATTTAATGAAAGAGATCCATCCATGGCCTGGGAAGGATAATAAATCCGTGCCTGTCTTCTTTCCAGAGCTGAGGAAAGGAAGGTTGTGGAAGCAACGATCCGTCAGCTGTATCCACGAGTGATTTGAACGTATTCATCAGTGCATTAAAGACTAAAGGAATGAAAATGTTTGGAAGAAAGGTTGGTAGGAACCTAACTCTATATTTCCCATAGGCAAAATAATGCAGTATTTTGTGAAGAATTTACAGAATGTAAACTACCGCGAATAACGAGAATCAACTGTATTTCATAAATTTTCCTTTTTCTTATTTTCAATAGATGGAAGTTTGGAGAGAAAAAATTATTCTAAGTTTAGAATAAAGATACTTGCAAAACCCAATCATAAGGTCAAGTTTCTTTAAAATATCACCATTATAAAAAGTAGGAAGCACTTTCTATTTCAACTTCTGAAATGAAATTTTGATTATAAGATTAAGTGTTTACCAAAAGTTTGCATCTTGTTTATAATACTAAGACATAATAAATTTAATAGATATAATAAATTTCTGCTGAATTATTTGAGTTTATAAAATGCAGTCTTAAACTGTGAATGATATTTATAAATATCATTCACAGTTGATATGCATTTCATAAACAATGTGCAGCATTTTAATTTTTAACATTTTTTTTATTAACTGCCAAAAATTAAAATAATGCATAACTAGCATATTATTTTATATTTTACTTTTATATAATTAAAATGCTATTTTTTAATAAAATATTATTAAATTTCTCAGATATTCACTTTCTCCACTTTCCACTTTCTCCAGAAATAACTTTTCTTTGATTCCGTGACGTTTCTTAAATTTGTCTAACCATCCAGAACTTGCTTGGAACTCCTCATGTCCTAAATTCTGTGCATATTCCATTGCCTTTTCCTTTGTGTGGTCCTGAGACAGACATGTTTCTATCTCTCACCATCTTCAGCCATTTCAACACTTCTTCGTCCACGTCATCGTACTTACATGTCCTTAATCGTTTCCTGTCAGCTCCTGCAACTTCATGACTTTTTAAAACAGATTCCCGATTCTTTAGTATTGTTGACACTGTACTTTGTGGAATCCCAAATTTCAGTGCAACATCTTTTTTTCTCACTCCACAGTCCACATCTTTTAGCAATTCCACTTTTTCTGCAACACTCAACGATTTCTCTTTGACATGGTAAACGTTTTAGTAGAGCTGAACAAAGACTAACTAAAATCTCTCGGTTCAGTTTTGGTTTTGGTTTTAAGCCAATTAACACAAGTAACATACAAAACCGAAACACACACCGAAGCCCTAGAATTTTACACTAACCCCCTCTACAGTACAAATTGACACATCCATTTTGTTTAGTTGTCGGCTTTTTCTAGCCAGACCCAATCTAGACTCCTTACCTTATCCTTTTCTCTCACCTCTGAAATTAAAAATTTCGATATATAGAAATTTTTTTGATATATAGAAACAAATTTCAATGGAAATTTCATGGGACTAACAAAAAACTTTGATATACACATATATATAGAAGTTCGATATATGGAGGTCCGACTGTATTTATTATGGAATTGATTTGATTTTTTTTATCTGTAATTTTTTTTAATTCAAATAAATTATAATTTTTCTTATTTATTTTTATCTTATTTACTAATATTTTTAATTAAAGCAATCTATAATTTTTTTCGTGTTTATTTTTATTTTTGCTTATAAATTGTTTGAAAAAATATCTCCAGTCAAATTTCACATCGCCAAGAACTTCGAGAAAAGTCAAGATCATCTCCAATGCATACACCTGTAGATCTTTCTCCTGCAAGTTGTGGAAGTATTGAACAATCTAATATTCATAATAAAAATTTGGAACGGAGAGATTTAAATAAACCAAAGGTATAAATAATTAATTTTCATATATAAGTTTTGTTTCAAACTTTTGTTTGAAAAATATTTTAATTAATTGAATGAAATGTAAAGAATGATATTCCCCATTATTAACTTCAATGTTGTTTATTCAAACATTTTATATTATTATTATGCACTATTATGGTTTTTCATATTTGATTTAGGAACATTATTGTCCTAATTCAATAATTTCAATATCTGATATCCATGGTCATCAGTTAATTTTCCACAGCCATCAGGAAATTTCAATAATTAAGAAATTTTATATTAATGTAGCATATTGAATTGCTTCTGAATATTAATATAGCTACTGAGAAAGTACTTCCTTAGAGCAATTTATGACATTCCTAAAATATCCTATTCTAATAATATCCTGATTTATATTTTAATAATAATCACATAAAACAAATACCTTATACAGTCATTGAATTTTTATTTTTATTTACTTTGTATTTGTACAGTTGTCCAGGTAGCTCATGATAAAACATTATTTTCTCTATAGAGGGACCAGAATTTATTTCTGCTCCCATATTCCTAGATTTTTAGAGAATCCAGGCTAAGTTTATTGCTCTCCAAATTTTATCTATCTGTTTAATTAATTTCATTATATTGTGAAATATGGAATAGTCTTACTGCTTAATAATTACAATTGGAAAGCTGCTTAAAAAAAAAAAATAAAAATTATTTTTCTTTCTTTTCAAAAAATTTTAGGAACTTTTTCCAAAAAATTTATAATTCGTTATAAAAGAAAGATTATTTGATTATTCTCTGTAAAAAGTATTCTGTAAAAGAATTAAAATATTTTTATATATAAAGATCTTCTTTATTGTTCCAAATAAATATTGTTGAATAAAATTAAGTCTTAACAAAGTTAAGCATTTTAATTTATTCTTATCAGTTATGATTGTAGACAAAAAGTTAAATATTATAAGTTATAAAAAAAAAACAAATTATGTATCATATTTCCTGATTTTAAGATCAGTAAAATATAATCAATGTACTGTTAAGATTTTAATTTAGATATTATTGTTATCAGATCATTATAAAACATTACTTTACTAATTACAGTTGATTCTCATTATTTGTGAAAATTTATTTGTAACCACAAAATCGATTTTCATGGAGTTTTCGTTCTTATTCGCGGACTCTTGCTGAGTGGCGAAAATACTGTTACCAATGTAAACTCTCTCTCTCTAATAAAGGAAATTGTTTGTTAACAAATGTAATCTCAATATCATTTTCCTGGAAAAGTATCATTATCTATCCTTGCTTATTCCACAGACTGCAGGTAGTCCAAAAGCCTATTCATATCATCTGCATGTCCCACAGAAGAATATGAATCTATGCTTGAACACAGCCTCAAATTTAAGCACCTAACTTCCTGCACATTTGCTCTTTATGCCAAAATTTTAGAAGATCCGAGATAAAAAGTGATGTAGACAAGGTTGATGCAGTTTTTCAACACAGTTCAGAAAGACATGTGTCACATCACAACTGCCATATCAAACAACTACCCATCAAAAATAAGATTTTATTTACTATATAGCTACTGTTTAAAAAATTTAAGATTACCATAATTATAATAATGTATATAGTACTATACACTGCATATACTGTAATTATTTGTAAGTAATGTGCGTCTCTCACTGCTCTTTAGGCCAATGCCTGTCAACATCATCCTCGGGTCTATGGGCCATGCGGGCCTTACATTATCAAGTAAACATATAAATCTAATTTTACAAGTTCACAGGTTATAAGATTTTTCAAATATGAAGTATTTAACAAAATCAAAATATGAATATTAATTACAATAAATAAATGCTAAACATTTATACAGCATTTCAATCTATGTATGTAGGTATACAATATAATACTACCATGTACTGCATTATATAGACATTCCATTACCTGTTACAAAATGGGAAAATCAATATGGTGAACTGCAAAGTAGAAAAATAGCATACCACTAACCATTATGATTTTATCAGAATATTATGTAAATAACTTTCATTCCTAAATTATGCCTAACCAGGTAAGTTGGTAGTTCATCTATATAAAAGTTTACGATGTCAATCATAATGATATATAAATATGAAAGAATTTTTATTCAGCATAATTAATTTTATTATTATTATTATAATTTTATTGATTTTAAAAGCTATATTTTCATTTCTTTAGATGAATAAATCAATGTTTAAACATAATCAATTGTTTTATTAACCCTTTTAAACTGTAAACTCTGCTTATAACTTTACAATATCTTAAAATACTATAAGTATTGTTTCTAGTACTGTTTGCAGTAATTAAACATTTCTATATTAACAAACTTTAACATCAAAAACGTTTTCAACCAATTTCTCAGTTCTCTTCAGTTGGTTTACAAAAATCTTTTTTTTTTTTTTTTTTTTTTTTTTTTTTTTTTTAAATTTTTAAATTTTTTTTATTTTTTTTTTTTTTTTTTTTTTTTTTTTTTTTTTTGTAAAAAATATTAGGAAATGGTAACATTAAGTTATTTGTTTATATGTCAAATTTTTTAATGAGTCTGCAATTCCATTGCTGAAAATTCTATATTATCAGCTCATTGAAGAGCTGATAACAGAATTTTGATGTTTAATTTTCATTGTTAATGGGCTTTTAGAGAATACATTATTATTTATTAACAGTGCTATGTTTGCTATTTCATTGCTGATCACTAAATTAAAATAATAATAAATTATTATATAAATTTTATTCTTTAAAGTGCACTATCAGCTGCCCTAAGGATTTTTGACTGCTTGCATATGCATGCATTCACTGCATATCTACCAAAATTGGTCCTATTGAAGAAGATCATGATGCTCAAAAGTATTATTAAAAATAAGTTTGCATATCTGTTTGATGATCTTTATAAACAAATTATTTTTTATATAGAAAAATAATTAGTTAAGATTAAATACCATTTTTTCTTTATATCTTTTAATTAGATGGAGAGATCAGAATAGGTTATCATTGAATAATATACTCCAATTTCAACAGTATCAAGAGGAATTTAAATGCCGGAGGTGAAGTTTTATTTTCTTTTTATATAATTAATGCTTTGAAATCTGGTACTGTTAGGGATCAACAATTGTTAAATTTTAAAAGATTCCAGATTCAGAAGAGGGATTAGATCATGGAACTATCAAATGTCAATGGTTCATGATTTGTTCCTCTGTTGAATATGACATTTAGATGAATAATGGCAATTAGATGAATTAAAAAAGAATTCCTAGAGCAATCTAACAATAATAAATATATTTTATTTATCAGTAAATAGTCTCTTAAAATATCATGTATTATACTTCAATAATAAATTACTATGTTGTAAGTATGATTCATTAGAGTTTCTAACAGGAAGAAAAAAAATGATTATTCAGTTTGAAAAATATATATTTATATATTTTTCAAATTAAATTATTGTAAAAATATTTGAATAAAATTATCAAAAATGCAAACTTAATATTTAAATATAAATAATAATTCTAAAATCTAGCAATCATTTGAATTAAATTGTTTTCCTAGTAGAGAACAAAATATAATTGAAATAATAAAGATAGATAATTTTTTTATTCATATCTACTGAGTTAAACAAATTTGGATATGCCTATTTCAGTTCATATTAAACAAAATTGCAAACATTAACCAAGATCGCTTTCTGATTTATCAATAATTATTGTGCACCCAGCACAGTAATCACATTTCATGGATCATCATTTTCGTTTCATCTACCTATATTTCTGTTTAATTCTATTATTAAAAATTTTATTCTTGTTTGAAATCATTTATATGATCTTTGTTATATATGACAATATATGTTCTTTGTTTTAGTTTTATGTTTTGTTTAATTTATTTATGGGTTTGTAAATAAATTTATTTAACAAATGCCATTTATTATTCTAATTCAGCGGTTTGGTTTGTTTGTAGTAATAATAAAAGTAATAATAATAAAAGTATAATAATAATAAGTATAATATAGTAATGTTTATAAAAAACATTAAAAGTCAGCTGGACCTTTTCTACCAAAATATACAATATATTTATGAATTACAATATAAGAGATTGTCTGACAAAGTGATCTCTGAAATTTCAAATTAAGATTGGGATCTTTGATTTGATTCTAATAAATTAACAAAGATCAGTGATTATTTTATGCTCTCTGAGAGAGATGGATTTCTGCTTACAGTGATTATTGTGTGCTAATGTATTTTCATTCCATTAATTGCAATGAAATATTTTTTCAAATTTGTTTTAATTTCATTTTCTTATCTGTAATTCCATTTTTAATATCTTGAAATGTTTCTTTAAGTAATATTAGTAATACTTAATAATACTAGTTAATACTTTCACATCACACAATTTATGAAATATTGTTTGCTACTTTGTATTAATCATAATTTTATTGAAAATTTTAATGTTTTTGTAAATCATTCTTTTAAAGATATCTGCTTGAAATTTTCAGGCTATCTTTCTTATGTTATACTTTCTTCAATTCTGTAAACATATTTCAATTTTTGGTGGACTTGGGCTTATAAGAGAATTTTATTCTATGCACTTTATTTTCTTTTTATAAAATCATTTTTAAATATATTGTATATACTTGTGTATAAGTTCTCCCTATTTCAGAGTTTGAAAATCAGTAAAAATATGAAATCTGTTTATAAGCTGATCTCCCAACTTTCAAATATTAGAACAGTGTAACATTCATTGAAATAAATTAAAAATTTCTTTTAAAAAAATTTTTCAAATCCTATTCACTATTGATATAAATAAGGCCACTTAGACAAAATATCAGACTTACAGCATTGAAACATCATGTTGCAACATGAAGAAAAAGATTGATGAAGAACAGGACATGATTGTGAGACATCCAGTCATGTTTCTTTACAATACAATTTTATTAAAGGGTTTATTCAGGCAGAAAATTTCAAAAAAATATTTAAAGTTTTCATGATTTCTGAATTTCAATAAAAATATTTAACAAAATTTAAATAATAATAAAAATCTGAATCAAAACATACAATAAAAATTTTGCTGCAACTGATAGGAGTGGAAAGCCAATCAGTACACATGATCATCAGAAATGGAAATCTGTTATCCAAAATCAGTTAAAAAATAATCATTTCATATTTTTTAATGATCAGAATTATCTGAAAGTATAAAAATTGTCAGTCAAAAACATCAGAGATTGCTATATTTCCATTTAATATTAACTGACAATACATTCATTAGTAGCAATGGTTACTCATTAAAAAAGATTGATCTACACACTCTCGATCTTTTTTGTGAAAAAAAGATTATTCACAAATAAGATTGAGAATATACAGATGATGTTATCTGTAAATTAATATTTTTGAATATATTTAGATAGGAACATTTAAACATATCTGTATATTTTTAATAATATAATCAAGAAATAAGCATTTTTAGAATTAAACATGGCACATCTAGTTATCACAGGATGCACTATTAGCATAAAGAAAAAGAAGTTGTGATGTGACTGCTTCATATAGAATAATTTTGCTCATATTTGTGCAATAGTCAATATTTAAATACCTATTAAAATGTTAATTTATGTACAGTAATATACATCCAATTTTTTTTAACCAAAAAAAAATCGAAAAAATTAATAAGATGATTTTTGTTAGGAATAAATATGGCAGATCATATAGCAAGTACAAAGGCTTGATAGGAATGCATCACTAATCAGCAAATCTTACAATTTTGTAAAAAATTTTCTGATTTTTGATAACTTGTGCCAATCTCCTGTTAAAAATTTTTTTTGGAAAAAGTTCCTTGGCTTATACATGAATACATGATGATTGAAAAATTTCAATTCTTTTATTACAAAACATTTTTTTTTTTTTTTTTTTTTTTTTTTTTTTTTTTTTTTTTTTTTTTTTTTTTACGAAAAGATTTATTGATCTAAAGAAAAAAAAAAAAAAACAAAAATGTTTTGTAATAAAAGAATTGAAATTTTTCAAAGAATTTTTCATTTCTAATCTTTTATGTGTTCTCTTGAATTACAATATCAGCTATTTCTTTAACAGTTAATCTTTTGTTTTACTTCTAACATTCCTCTATTTTGTTCTCTTCATTAATATTTTAACAAATAGATATGAGAGATTTTAAAAATAAATGTCACTCATATATAATCTTCTGTTTATTTTAGGTAAGCATGTCTTCATTCCTTATTTTTAGAAAATTTTCTTTAATCCATTTTCATTCAAATACTTATTTTAATTCATATAATTAGGTTATAAATTATTACATTTTTATGCAAATAATAATTATTGTTTATATAAAAAAAAATACATTATATATATATTTTTCCAGTTTATTATATAATAGTTTATTATATATATTTTAATTTTATTATAATACATTGCAATAAAATTAAAAAATTGCAACATTAGTAGAAATACATGCTAATATTCATTATATTTTCACTTTCAAACTAAATATTAATTTGATATAAAGCCAGCTAATTATAACTTGAATTTAATATGTTATATAAAAATTAATTTAAGCAAAAACTATGAGAAAGTATTGTGTATAATGCAGATATGCCTAATTTCTTAGCAGAATATTTAAAGTTGTATTTGATTTTACAGGAAAGACAGAGGAGTAAATTAAGTAGTAGACCAAGTAGAGATAGATCACGAACAAATATAGGAATAAACAGCAATGAAAAACTTGATAAAGGATCTCAAAGTAGGAAACGACAACAATCGTCATCTCCAGTTGAAAGAGAAAAACGACAAAAAATTGTTGAAGAAAATTTAAATAAGAAGAAAAAAGAAGGTATATATAATTTTAATAAATGATTATCATCTTTAAACTTTTTTTTTTTAAATTCTGGTAAAATATACATTTATTCCTTTCTTCTATTCTTTGTTCATTAAAAGTTATGCTATTCATAAATATGTTACTTTTGAATTCTGAATGTTTGTTTCATTAATAATTTTATTTAATTGAATAGATTTAATAGTGCCAATTAAGAACAAGACTTAAAATTATAATTTTAATAATGTTACAAATGTTTAAGATGAATATACTTGTGAAACCGTAAACTTATCATTTTATTTCATTGATTTAGAAATATTTTTATTTAAGTATACAAAATATAATCAGCAGTTTACATGTTTGAACTTAAATATTTTAAATATAGGTAAGATTTAGTCTCAAAAATGTTTTTTTTTTTTTAAATTAAATTTAAGATATAAACATCATACCATTTTATTCTTAATGCCATACCTAATCTCAGAAAATATGGGATAATATTGAAGATATTTCAAAGGAATTGGTTGTAAAACTAACAAGCATGAAATTAGCAACAGGCAACAACTATTAAATCTAAAATTTAAAGAAAAATCTTTTTATTCTTTAAAGAGATGTAATTTTTTATAATAAAATATCCATAAACAATACTTTTGAGAGAATGAATGTGTTAACTTATAAGTTATATCAACATTTGACAAAAGGAATTAATTGTAGGGAGAGTTAATCTATAAAGCAAATTTTGACTACTACTACACAATCCAAACAGAAGAAAGGATTCAGATATGTCTAATAATTGTAGGAACAAATTTGAACTTCCTTGAAAATATCTTCGATTGATGAAAATATTCAAATAGGAATGGCAGCATAGATAATTAGAAGGTTTTAATTTCTCTTCTTTTTTGCTGTTTCAACTCTTAACTTATTACTTCACTGTCAGAGATCACTGTCAATCTTCTTGGGCAGTTTCTTTTGTCTTCAGTTATTCAAGAAAATACAAAGAAAAATTTATGGTACACATACACAGGCACTATAAACATACTAACTGGGATCAAAAAACTTGTGTGCTAAGCAAAAGTATGTTTGTGAGTATAAGAGTTACATTATAAAGGCTAAGGCCTGGTTCCATCATTGCATTGTTACTTTAACAATGGTGTCACTGAGTGGTGTTAGAGAAATTCTGTTCCACCAATCACTGTTAAGACCGATGTCAGAGTATTCAAACACAGCAAAACCTACTTTAGTCTGATATATCTGTTGAGTTATGCTAATAATAATAATAAAAACTACAAAAACAAAACAAATTTGAATATGTGAATTTAATAATAGTGAATTTTATTTGCTTTTCAAATTACCAAATTATAATTATACGTGCGATGTGATTAATCATTTTAAAATAAGTTGTTAATAATACATGCATGAATATCATTTTCTTCATACTGGGCTTCTTAAAAATAGTACAGATCATAGATTATATGAATTCATTTTTCAAAGGAACTGTGCATTTTCCAAGATATTCGGTTGTTTTCGAGATAAATCTTTACTAATGAATCGTATATTTTCATTTTTTCAACAAATATTCGGGAAGATATTTATAATAAATATAGCAATCTCATCTTTAGTAACAAACCATATATCTCGGAAAATTCATCATCTAAAATTATTTTGAATTATCAGAATAACGATGTCGCTTACTTTTAACACTACCCATGTTGTCTTGTCACGTGCTGCTATAGCGTCATTTCTTACCACGTGCTTTAATTTGACCTTTAGGCATTTTACCAGGAACATGAATAACAATCGTAGTGTCAGCTCTTCGCTGTCAGTAAACATTGCTAACAAAAGTTATGGTGGAACGATCTGTTGTTATTGATCGTTGTTACACTGATAATGTCATTTACTGACAGTAGTGTTATACGATGTTGGTGGAACCAACCCTTAGACTGTTCCAAATTAAAGGTGGTCATGAATATTTGTATCTAATTTGTGAAGAATCAAATATTTCCCAACTTATTCACTAATCATTACTTCATTTTATTTCTATTTTAATTATTATTTAACTTTCATCATTAACATTATATGTTTATTCAGCTTAATAGTCAAAAACATGTATAAACAGTGAAAGTGGTTATTTTGACATGATGTTAACTAACAAAAGGACATTTTTGCCAAATTGATGTGTAAATAAATCTTTAAAAACAATGCAGTTAATAAGCTTAACTGCATTGTTTTTAAAGATATTTGTTACAGTTAAATTGTTTATTGCATTTTTTATTTACTCTTCATTAGCAATGTTCTGTTGTGAACAAAAGACTGTTGGAATTCCCAGTAATGACATCATTTACATAAGATCTTTTAATTAATGATGCAGATATTTGCTTAAATTTTTGTAAAATTTAAATTTAATATAAAATAACTATTGTATATCAAAATTTACACTGCAATAATAATAATTTATTTTGTATTTTGATTATTATTAACATTATAGTGCTGTATTTCCTTGATTCTAATGTGCCATTGATTTACTGATTTACTCATGTAGTTTTTCTTATTTTTTTTATTAATGGAAATATAAAGAGAGAAAATTATTCAATTTTATTGTAATTTAGAATATTAAATACTGTAAATGCTATTGTGTGCACTTTTTATAGCTTTTATAAGCAAAGTTTATTTAAAATATCAACAACATTAGAAAATAAGAAGTGCTTCATATTTCAACTTCTGCAATAAAAATTGTTCTGTATTATAAGTCTGCTATTATAATTGTTTGGGTGAATATGCTAATTAAATAGTAGATTTACAGTAAATTTTTTCTGGCACTGTTTGAATTTCTATGTATTATAAAATGTTATTTTAAACTGAAATTAACATTTATTAAAAACAATTGTATTTGTTTAATGAAATTAATATAATCAAATTTTCCTGAACAATATAACATACATTTCATAAATAATATGCAGTATAAAATTTTCACTATTTATTAAATGTTAAAATAATATATAGATAAATCTAAAATATAAACTTATCCATTGTATAATGCAAAATGTTATTTTTTAATACTTTTTTTGTATATTATGCACAGCTATAAAAAAAAAAATACAGATTGATGAAGGGCAGTGTTGGAGATCATTGTATGATGTTGTCATGTTAATCTCTGATATTTCCAATCAGGTTTATTTGATCTTTGATGGCTCTAATAAATAAGTAATATCAATAATTATGCACTTATCTGGAACAAAATATCTATACTTCTGATGGTCATTGTGTGCTGAATGCATTTTCTGTTTTATTTATTATGATGAAATATATCTTTTGTGCATTTTATTTTTAATTCATTTTATCTTTTGTCTTATTATCTGAATATCTTGTAATGCTTTGAATAATGATTATAGTTGGAAAAAATGTCATTTTTTCTAACATACATAGTGATGATTTGTTTCTTTAACTTAAACAATGAAAAATTTATTTTGGCATGAATTTTATAATGCATTCCAACTTCAAAAATATTTTAAAAAGTAAAAAATCTTTCTGAAATTTGAATAAATATGGTAATTACATATATTTTGTTTAACCTAGTAAAAATTTAATTATTTATTAGGATGAAATATAAACAAAATTACTGTATGCAGGGTTAGATTTACCTGTATTGTGGCCCCTAAGTTATAATATTTAAGAGACCCTCAAATTCATTTAATATATATACCGGGTGATTTTGAGCACCCGTACCACCCTTTTTTCTCGGAAATGCAATGAGCTGATTGAAACCAATGGTGGAAACACATCAACTTTCATCCAAAGGACCCGTAATCAAATCCGATCATTTATCAGAAATTTATAGGCGAAGTGTTCTTGACCAGCTCATCAATATTCTTCGTTTATGATCTGATGACTCAATCACTTTTGCTCACTAATGATGGCACTTTAAAATTAGTAGTAATTACTAAATGAAGAGTATAACAGTTCTGCCCCACGCAGCCCATCCCTGAAGAAAAATCAGTTGGACTGTAGCTGATGAAGATTGAGGGGTCAATCCCGGACACCATGAATAAATTTTCCAAACTATGAGATCCGGGAATCGAATCTAGTCTTATAAAGTGGAAAGCTGGTTTCGTTTCCACTTGGCGAATCAGATCAGAAATTTATTGGTGCCACCTTAGAGAAAGTTACGCTATTTGTTATTTATTAATTTTTAGGAAATAGAGATTAAAACATACGAAATTAACAATTCTCAGTCCATCATTAATTTATCAATTGAACAATCATGTGACTTTCGTAATTCAATAAATTCATTCGTCTCTGCATATAACATGGCTCTTATAGGCTGAGGTTGATTGGTTATTATATCTCAACTCAAATGGGTTCAATACTGATCCCACACACAGCTTTATATGAGAGGTGTTACCAGATCCGATGAACCCTATCCATCAACCTTCCGGCTGACTGCACTACGATTCATATGATTACAGTTAATTTTGATTATTCTGCCGAATATCACCTGGGGTATTTTGCAGAATGATCAAAATTAACCATAATTATAGGTGCTGAGAAATTTCGGTAATCTGATTCGAAAAACACGAAAAGTGCAACAAGAGATATTTATAATGTAAACATCTAGAGAAGTTATAAATTAATTTTAATCTATAAAAACGAAGAAATGTTAATATATATACCCAGTGATTTTGAGCACCGGTACCACCCTTTTTTCTCGGAAACGCGATGAGATAGGAAGTAGGTACGATTGGAAATTCGCAATTAAATGGAGAGCGCTATTCAAATATCGCATTCGACCATCGGCACATTTTATACGTATACTAGCTCCATTTAAATGTATAAAAGAAAAAAATAGCCCTTTTACACGGAAAATCGGGCTTCTGGCATTTTTGTGGCCAATTTGATCCATTTTTAAATTCGATTGTGAACAAATCTTTAAATGAAAAATGATAAATAATTCTTATTTTACTATTTGTACCATACCATACCTATTTTTTCTATACATCTGCCGCTGTATTTTCTTATATTAAAACTTCTTAGATCAAATAAACTTCTTATGTATAAATTATATACATATATCGAATTTTAATATATTTTACATTATATTAAAGCGATTGAATAATATAGGTTTTCATTTTACCGACTATACAATATTACAGGCAAACCTCGATAAGACGCCGCCACCCTCTCTGACCGCCAAGAAATTTGGCGGAACGGATCTTCCCTATGTTAATGGAATAGGCAAACCCGATGTGACGCCATCCGCCAATAGAAACTTCTAAATAAATATTCTTTTTGGTATTGTATTTGTCCTCGTTTATCCGCCAAGGGCGTGTAAGGTGACTTACATCCCGAATTTCATCAGTACTGTATATACAATATTAAAAGCACCCTGGATTCATTTGCAACCTACGGAGAGATGAAGTTAGCTGTTAATCATGTGTCTCTTTAAGCGTGGTTCACACCTAGGTTGTAGACAAATTTAACATAATAAGAACCAAGTCGTTTCTATCGTTTATTGCGTACCGAGCAAATAAGAATAGTGTACAGTAAGTGTAAGTTGTGTACATTTTATCTTACAGAGAACTCACAAAAGAGGATCAGAACAAATGGACATGTTTTCTATATAGTACTATACAACACGGTACTAATATTATATTGCAAACTATAAAATATTTTAGAAATGTTAAGTTTGAATGCTAATTATAAATGTACTGTATTTTATTAAATTTAATAAATTAGGAGTTCATTTTCATTTCTATACTACACGTGTTTTCGATAAACCGCCAACCCCGATTAGCCGCCAAAATCGTCGCCGAACGGATGGTGGCGTCTTATCGGGGTTTGACTGTATTTGTACAGTCGATATTTAACTATATCAGAAAACTATGTACTCTACATTACGGTATTATATTTAAAATTTAATTATTTTTTAACTATAAAGGCTATTTAAAATTTTGGAATTTTTGAAAAAAATTATTTTTCAGTTCTGAATTTTAATTTTATAAAAAGTAGTTTTACGGAATAATTACAGTTATAAATATATCTCATTCTTTCCACATTCGAGAGTGCGGTACAAATAAAATGCATCTATGAAACAGTAGTTAAAGCTTCCATCACAAATAGTGTTTCCGGGCGGGAATTCCTTCCCGCCCGTTCCCGGAAATTTTTTTCGTTTCCCGTTCCCGAATCCCGAGAAAAATTTATCGGGAAAATCGTCTCCTTGAATCCAATAATACCCACAATGGGAAATAAATGTACTACTCAAATGTATCATTTTAAATATTTTTCCTATTTATTATCTCTATCTAAAGGTACATTGTGTTACAATATTACACGCCACCAGAAATCTACGCGCGACACCAGAATCAGATAACACATGACCAGCTAATTTTAGCTCTTGTGTAAATCGAGCATTTCATCACAGAGAACAGAAAACAATTTGTACATATTTACGCAGAAAAATATTTATTTTCACAATCCAGGATTTGACAACAGTCATAAAAATTACCTTAGATTTCGGGTGAAATCTAAGGTAATTTACCTTAATATGATATTGTATTCAAATCCTGGGTTGTGAAAATAAGCATTTTTCTGCGTAAATATGTACAAATTGTTTCTGTTCTCCATGATGAATCGTTTCCACAAAGTGACGGCTAATATTACGGCAGACAGACTTTGCCTGTTGGTTTCAGTTAGAGTATGTTACAGAGTTTTAGTTAGAGTGTATTATAGTTAGTTTCAGTTAGAATATATTATCAGACTTGAAAGTCTGATAATATATTCTAATTGAAACTAGGGTAATATCTACAAACCAAATATTCAAAGCTACAATGTCAGGAAAGCTAACTGGTAAAATATTGCAAAGAATAAGAAAATATAAAAATAAACAATGATCTGCTATTATAAGTGGGTATAGCATGCTAGTTCACTCTCTTGCAAATATTTTCAGGGAATTTTTTTAACATACTTTAATTTTGGGTGTCATAGTTAAACAATTAGTTGATATATGAAGTAGAGTGAATAATCTAAGATTATAGATGTTTTTATATGAGAAAAGTTGTTTATAGACTGTGTCAGGTTTTTTATATAAATTTGTAAATTCATTAAAAATTCAGATGCATACTCTTAAAATAGAAAAATATATGTTATCATCAGATTTTTTATAGAATTATAAAATTTTGATAAATTTGAGATATTTTTGTTAAGTGCATTATATGATGATAATTTGCTTATGAGAATTTGCATAATGGACAGATTAATAAGCCATTACAGATATAAATATTGTCTGAATTTCTTTGTTCATGGTATGTTTTATTCAACAGGCATGTAGCATCTTACTAATATCCATATAAAGAAATATTTTTGAAAGAACAAAACAATCATGGGAAAACATTGTATTGATATAATCTCTGATCTAAAATATTCGACAAAATTTCTGAAAATATTAAAATATAATAAACTAATCAAATTATTATAAAGAAATATATTTACTTAGAGTGAAAAATTTCAAAATTTTTTAATGAAAATAAGAGAGAGATGAATTTTGATAAATTTATAAATATTTATTAAGCTTAATTACATAAATTGGCCATCAATGGCCAATTTATGTAATTAAGCTTAATCAATCTTTTCCATACTTGGCAATATGGAAAAGATTGATTGTAAACGGATTAATATATTTTTTTGTTAAAAAAAATTATGAAATATAGGAAATAATTAAAATTTTAAATTATTTCTATAATAGATTTAAAGAAAGAATCTGCATCACCATCAGCAGTAAACAGAAAGCCAATTCCATCACCAGTTGAAGAAATTACACAACAGACATCATCAAAACTTATTGAGAATCCAGTTAAATCTGAAAATACTGAAAAGAAAGTTCAAAAAGAGAATGGTTAAAATAATTATTTTAATTTATTTAAAAATCCTTGATTATAAATTTCTAAAACTTTTATATATTTATTAGAAACAGCTAAAATTCCAGATCCAGAATTTAGTGATTGGAGTGAAGATGATGATGATTTACTAACTCAGGATATACCTGGAGTAATATATTTTTCATATATTTATTAATCTGATTTTTTTATTAGTATATCAAAAATTTAATAGTCTAAATTATACTATTGTTAGTACTATTTTAAAACAGAATTGTGCTGTTTTTTTCTAATAATGATGCAAATCAAATGGAAGCATTAAGTATATAACTTGAATGTTTTATACTATTTTAATTTTACAGTATTGATGTAATAGGAGACAAAAGTTCTTATTTATTATTATTACATATTTCCATAAATCTTAACATAGTATTGATTCTAAAGCAATCCATAATTTTTTAAAATATAGACAAATATAATAATTTTTAAGACAGTTTCTCATTTTAATAATGTAATGTAAATAATGTATGTATCAACCTGTTTATGAAATCCCGATTTTATGAGCAAATATAATTTGCACCAAAATTTGATTTATGAGCCCCAATTTTTGTGCAATATATAACAAGTGAAAGTTTCAAATTTGAGTAAGGCATTACTTGTTAAAGGAAGTGTTACATAAAAGATGAAAATGATAAGAAAGATATTACATAATTTTTTTTCGTAAAATAGTTTCAAATTTTGAAATATTTTTTATATAGATATTTATTTAAAATTTGAGTTTGTTTTATTCTACAAGTGGGTGTATTCTGCCAATTTCAATATACAGTTATATGTCACCTTATGTCATTAATTTGTTCCAAGACTTGCGACATAAGTTGAATAAATTTTTTAAAAATGACCTAGACCCCCTATAAATAACTGTAACATCATTGATAACATTTTTAAGCTTCTAAATAATTCTATAAATTATGTGGCATATTTTAATCATTATTTTATTCATTTTTATGTGATTTTATGAGTTGTTAATAAGATTACTGACTGGCATGCTGTACAATTGCATAAACTGAGGTTAAGGCTGGATCTCACAAGCATAAATGTGGTGCCAGTATGTTGATGTAAATGCATCTCACACAAAACGTCGAGTATATCAATGTTAAATCAAAAGCATATGATGCGGCATAAATAAATTACATTGTTTAGCTATTGACCAATTACTGTGATGTCATTTGAAGTTAGCTGATTCAATATGGATAGTGAAACTTAAGAACTGCTTTATTTATCCATGGCTTCATTCATAAAATTATTTAATGTCATGGTTTTGCAATCACAAAATTAAAAATCTAAAAGAATTGTATGAATGTGTGACATAGTGTTTCAGGGAACAACAAAGTTTCAATAACCAGCTCATACTCTGATTGGACAAATGAACAATGTACTCTTGTATGCAGCATAGAAAGTTCAACAAGAGTGAACTTTGGTGTAAAGAGAAAGTAGCATATAGCAGAAATAACATCGTCAACATTGATACACCAATGTATTTACATCGCATTTTATGTCTGTGAGACCCAGTCTTTAGTAGACTTTTATTTTTTCCTATTAACAAAAAACTGACATAAAGTCAAAAATATCATAAGTCAAAACGACTTAAGTCAAGATATGATTGTAAAACACTTGTCAGCCAAATTTATCATGTGAAATGGTTTTAACTTTTTTAACCATAAAACTAAAATCAAATCTGGTTCTAATCTTCTAAATTTATACAAGGAATTCCAGTTCAGTTTTCAGCCTTCCACAATTAATATTCCTCAACTGAATGGCTGCATTATATTACACCCAATAGTTTCAGATTCCTACCTATATTGTGCAGATAGATATGCTTCAGCTACAGTATGTTATAAGTTCAACTGGACTTGAAGAAAAATGAAGTATAGCTATAGTGTTGTCAACAGCAATAAAAATTAGAAATGCTTTACAAAAAAATCATTCAGATATTTTTAGATTTTTATATTTTTTTATATATAATGCAAAAATCATAATAATAATATAAATTTTGAAATATTTGCAAAGAAATATCAAATAAACAAATGTAATTCTAACAAAAATGTTGTATAATGAATGAATTTTAAAAGTTATCATCAATTAAATGCATAAAAATGCTAATATTAATTTTTCTCTGCTAATTTGCATATTAATTAAAAATTTGAAACATATACAGAAAAATTCCACTTAATAACAAGATATAATAAAAATTTCAGAAAGGATAGAATTACCCAGCATGCATTATATAATATATAATGCAGCCATTCAGTTCAGGAATATTAGTTGTGGAAGGCTGAAAACTGAACTGAAATTCCTTGTATTCTTGTAAAAATATACTGATGGAAGTGGTAAAGATATAATGCAGAGATATCAGCATTTTTTCCCTAATTTCATCATTTATCATATGTATGTGTTTTATGTTCTTATTATATTAATTTTAGTTTACAAGTTAGACCTGGATCTAGTAAATATAATGCAAATGCTCATATCTCTGCATTATATCTTTACCACTTCAATCAGTATATTTTTCTTGTAAGTTGGAATTTCTACATAAGGATGGATTTACTTATGTTGGATCTATGTAAGTTTGGGGACTGTCTGTATAAACATATGTACATATTGAGAAAATGTGAAATTTCTTTTTTACTTTATATTTGTTAAAATATACTTTATAAATAGGAAGAAGAAGTGAAAAAACCTGAGATTACAAATGAAGATTCTATATCTGAAAGAAGTGATGTAGTTAAACAAGAAAATCAATTTGTAATTCAACCAGAGCCTAAAAAAGATGTTGAAATGTATGCCTATATTTATTATTAATTTAAAAAATAATTATTTTTTTAATTAATATCATTATGTAGTTTATTTTTATTGGCTTTTAAAGAATGTTTAATTACAATGGGTCTTTGATTAAGACCACCTCACTTAATATTGTTTTGCAATTATGTCATCAAGTAAAAACTAAATTAATTACTTAATTAAAAATTTTATGCTGATGAAATTGAATAAAGCCTGGTTTTCCTACACTTCCCTTATAATAGAAGGAAAACAAGGTGGAAATTTATAATATTAGAAAACAAAGTAATTATATTTTATGAGCCCTAACTCAAGTATATAATAATTTCTATGAACAATATATTAAAATGGACTCGCATTTTTATGAACCTCCAATTTACAAACTATTTAGTTGGTCCCAAAAGCCCCTAACGTTAATTAATGCCATTCCCATTTAAGAACTTTTTTGAGGGTCTGTACGAGTTTGTAAAATTGAGAGTCCACTGTAATTAAAGTTATACATCACACAGGACATTTGAGTGGAATGATTGGGTGCAAACATTTTAGCTTTCCATTCAGAAGATCTGGTATTGAATTACTAATCTACACCTTGGAAAATTTATATACTAGATCAATGAAGTTTTTCATTTCAATTAACATTGTGATTTTAAAGAATGTAATTCTGACATTAAATGAGAATTTCCTTGTAATATATATATATTGAAATTATTAAAATTAGTTTAATAAATTTAATTTATTCTTAAAATTTTAATATTAATTTTTTATGAAATATTGTGATGTGAGATAAATATGATTTTTTAGGGTAATATCAGTTAAAATCACTTTATTAAATGCAATTACAAACTTTTAATATTAAAATAATTAACTATACAAATGGTTTTAGTCTCGCAGCTATATTCAATTGCAAACAAGGCAAAACAGAAAACTTTATCAAACATGAAGAACCTTTCAAATTTGAATTTAAATAGCAATAGTTTTGTGCATTATAAAATATACATGTTTAATATATATACTTCCACTTACAAATTTATTTAAATATGAATATTTATGCATGTCAACATATTTTTATATCCTTATCTGAAACTAGCCTAACCAAATAAACTAAATAAGAAAAGAAATTACTCAAAAAGAAAAAAGAAATTACTAGAAGAAAAAAGAATTAAGAAAACTATTAGAAAAGAATATACTGTACAATATTTATTTTAATTTAATGTAACTGTTCTGCAAAATTTTTATTATGCTGTATTGTATTATATTTGATTACACTAACAGTTATAAGAAAACATCAGAAATATGATTTTATCAGTTTCATAATTATGATGAATATCAAGGCAAATCTATTTCATTTGCATTTATGTATTGTTGCACTACAAGTACATATACACAGTTATACCAGGAGCAATAACAGAAACATGTAATGCAAGTTGCTATGTTACCAAAGGAAAAGTGATTCTTGGAACAGCACAAATGTGAAATTTTGACTCAAAGCAAAATATTGTCTTAATTCTTTTATGACACAACTTTGAAAAAGCTCAAACCAAAATGTTGAAAAATGGGGTTGCAATGTATATGCAAAATAATGAAAGTTGAAAAATGAAGTATTAATGTATTTATTTGAAAACAAAGTACAAGTTTATTTTCAGGTTATTGTATATTATCAAATAAAATTGTACTTTTTATAAAAATCCTGGCTGTGATAGGAGTACTTGTATCACATGATAAACTAAGTCAAGTTCTATATGCATTTATTTCTTTTAAGTTTAGAAATAAAAATAATATAATAATTTATATAAAACATGAGAAAATAAAATAGATATCACCGAATCAGTAAGAACAATAATGGAGAATAAACCAAAGATAACACACAAGCACAGTCAGATGCAACTATTTAATTAACATAGTTATATATAAATAAAATTACAAATGAAAAGCACTTTACTTATAATTTTGCATTTGTCTGTTCTTAATCAAGTGAAGAGAGTAGGTTAGCAAGCAAAAACTATATTTGTATCTGTACAGCTTGGCCAAACTATATAGTGTTCTATTTTACTTCATTGGTAAATACTTCACTTGTGTTTATTCTTCACTCATGTTCTGTTGGTATTGGTGCTGGTCAGAGGTCATACTATTATAAGCATGTGAGATTTGATTATATATACTGTGCATAAAGATGTCTGCATATCCAAATTTATGGCTGTGAATCACTATGGTGTAGATGTAGATGTAGGAAAGGGAGACGTTACACAGCCCTAGCACTGCGGCCACCAATGGTCTATTGTGCCACCCCCAACAGGATCATCCCATAAGAAGTCCCGCCTTAATCACGAAAGACAGTATCTTCTTCAAAGGGACTGTAAAAAGATCTTCTGGTGCAGGGAAGATCATACCTTAGCCGTGAAAGGGCCACACATTCACACAAAATGTGAAGAGGAGTTTCAGCCCCATTCTGACATCATCTATAAGTGGGGTTATTAACAATCCCAATTAAATGAAGATTCCTTCTAAGATGACAGTGCCCTATAAGAAGCCCCACAATAATCCTAACTTCGTTTTTGTGCAGTGAAAGCGACTCTTTAGTTCTCTGTACAGAAGAACCTAAAATGAGAGCCTTCACCTGCCTAAATCCAGGAGTAAACCTCCAGTTAATGAGATGCTGAGCTGTCACCCAGTCCCTGACAACCTGCTCAAATACATCAAATCTGATGCCCAGGGCAGGCTCAAGTCTAATAAACAGACAAGAAGTCCCTTCCTTGGCTATCGCTATGGCAGTGGTTCTCAACCACTGTGCTGCAGTGGTTTAAAAAAAATTATTAAGAAATTATCTCAGAAATTTGAATAGTTATTATTTTTAAATTGCTGAATCTATTAAATTAAAAGATGTAACATAGATTCCCTTTGAGAATAGATCATCCATACTGAATATTTCATAAAAATTTACTATTTATTCTAAAGTTATTAATGATTACATATACAAACAAAAATACACATGATACAATGTTATAAGCTTCATTTTGTTTTGAAAAATAAGTTAAAAATGCATAGATATTTTAGTAAATCCAGTTTTAGATAAATCTAAGGACGAAAATCAGTATCACTGATCCCAAACATCACAAGTTTATCACAAGCATGTTGAAATAAAAAATTATTTCTTCAAGAAAGAGTAAGAATAAATTATAAAAGATGATGATATTGAAGTCTTATTTATACTGTTTATTATGTAGACTGTTACTACTATTTACTATATATATATAGTTATATATCATACAAGGTGTTCATAAAGTTCTTATCTATTTTTATGAAAATTATATAAAATTCAATCATAAAATGAAAGTGCTAACATTTATTGACTAATTAAGAGTTTGGTTCAACATGATACCCATCTCTGTATCCCTGCACAACTCAAATTGTTCTGGAGCATTTTTAAACACATCTTGGAACATTTGTGAAGTTAGATTATTTGCAGCAATTTGTATATATTCATGTAAGTTTTCCAGACTTGTAATCTTCATCTGATAGCATGCAATTTGATAAAGCCCCATGCAAAAAATCTAAAGTGAGATATGGTGTTCTAGTTGACCAAGTCTGTAGCTTCTACATTTAATTTGGTAATTTGGAAAATGATTTTCTACAATTCATTGCATTTTCTTCATTTGATTTGTCAAATTACTATTGCCAAATACTCCTCTATATTATTCTAAGGGTTTCTGAAGAAAAACAATAAATACTGATTATTTCATTAAAATAGATGGACTTTATGGAATATTGTATATTATATAAATGTGTATATATATCTTGAATTTTAAATAAAAAAATATTGTTTTAATATTTTTATTTTAATAAATTTCATAATTTGAAATATTTACTAGCAAAGAGGTTAGCAGTCAAGATGATGATAAACAGAATGTTACTTCAGTTAAAAAAGAAAATAATTCAAGTACAAAATCAACAGAAATTATTAATGATGGTTTGTTCCATTTTTAATAAATAAGTTTTAATTTTTATTTGAATGATGATTATTATATTTCTCATTTAAAACTTAATTAATTTTTCTTAATTAACATAGTAATTTATAAAGAAAATATATACAAAAAAAAAAAACACATAAAGTATTTCATCTCATAGTTTGAGATGAAATACTTAAACACTCCATATCAGGATATGAGTGTTAAAAAATCAATACTTTAATGTACTGGCTGTATACATCAAAACTATGGTGTTGAAATAATATCAATAGTTAATTCCATAAATATTAATAATTAGCAAGGGTATTTGACATTGTTTGATAATTTCAGATACATAATATAGTTTGTGACAACTCTTATGCCATCATAATACTGGGTATTCTAGCTAATAATAAATAAATTTTAAATTAGTTTAAGTGAATTTATAAACTTTTAAAGTTATATAAGTAAGTCCTTAAAACATTTAAAAGTTTTTAAAGAATTTTAGTAGGCATAATGCATTTTTGAGTTTATTATACTGCTGCTTTGCTGTATAAATGAATGTCTAAATTATAAGCTTTTGTACCTATGAACTTGTCATTTTATTTTTAAATTATAATTGCAAAATAATATATATAATATTTAACATATTAACACAGTATTATAAAATGACTGTCCTTATAATTGGAAATTTAGTTCAGAGATTCAAATATAAGATGGCATTAATTAATTAATTCAATAAAATATATTATATATACAGATATTCTCCAACTTATTCAAATTATTAGGACCAATATGATTTTGTAGAAGTTGAAACAATGATATTTAACAAATTCTGAAGTGTGGGGATCAGCAACCCCCTTTATGTTGTCGCAGAGATAAGTCGAGGAATGTGATGACGACGTTGTAATGAGATAACAGGATGTAATAGATATTGTTATTATTCCTTTTGTGGTAATAAATTGTAGATAGTTTATTCAGGTGTTAATGCAAAGTCTAAGACTTGACACCTGAACCATCTGGGAAGCCATCCCCGGGAAAGGTGAGAAAGAGGTTACACAGATAAAAGAGCTGGGACAGAGAAGGTCGAGGCTTTTGGTTCTAAATCTTGGATTTGTTTGTTGGCTGATATTGAACGTTGTCTCGTCCTCCTATCTGTGCTCCGTTCTGTACGTATTATTAATACATTTTTGGAATAATAAAGGAATCGAAAGGCCTTCTAACAGAAGCATTTTTCAAAGTGTTGGTTGGTGTGTTCATTGTCATCAATAATTTTGAACTAAAGATTGTATAAAAGAGACTAAAGATTGTGCAAAAAGGTGGAAGACCAGAAGTAAATTCTCTTCAAGTGCACTCCTCATCTACGTAAATTTAAGGTATCTCACTCTTTGTTTGTCGGGAATCAATATTTGTATAGAAATCTCTCTTTAACAAAGAATAAAGAAGCTGTTGAATTTATATTCAATGTTGTTCTCTATCTGACTTGCTGAACTGCCTCTGCCAGTCATCCTTACTCACGCGTCATTTGGTAAATCGTTTGTAGGCCTGTTGTTTTGCCTTTTCTGAATTTCCATTTCCAGATCCGGAACACTCACAGAAGCAAAAACTACTGTAGCTAATGGACTACTATGATTGCATCTATATACCATATTATGGCATCATATTGCTCTCTATCTGAAAGTAAGACAGCACTTCATGATATGCCATCATACCAGTAATTTTATCTTTTAAATGTTGTGTACTAACATGTTTGGACTTGTACTTTGTAAATACAATAAATTTTTATGCTCTATACCTCAAAAAAGAAAATAAAATTTTTTAGATAAATTTTTTATGTAAGATTGGATAATACCTAAATTGGAGAATATCTGTACTATATTGTATAGTGCTAAATATCTGAAGTTTTGAAAAACAAAATTTTTGACTTATGAATAAATTTTTCTGGAATAAAATTTTCTTGTTACTATTTTTGTTTCAACAATATGTTTTTTATTTAAATTATGATATATCATTTTTTATATATATTCCTATATCAAATTATTTAAAATATTAAAATTCTTAATATATAGTACAAGTTGAACCTCTTTAATCTGCCATCCTTGGGACGTGACATATGCTAGACAAATAGAAAATATCTGATTACAAAAATTACTTCCTAAGAACACTTGTATAAACATGTGTCTAACTTCTAGGCTGCTAATGATGAATTTATTGATATTAAAAAAATAATAATGTTACACATTATATAAACAATAGAAATTTTACTTTGTTTATAAACTGCATATTATAAATATATCTGAAAATGCAATATTTTCTTTGTATAATACTATAATTTTTCTAAAACAAAAATAAAATCATTTTTATAAATATCAATCATAATTTAAAATTGCATTTTATGAAATATGTAAAACACTGAAATAGTTGAACAGAATATAAATTGTAAATCTAGACAGCAATTAATTGTGCTAGAACATAAACAAGATGGTAGATTTTCAATACAATTATTTTTATTTTAGAGTTAGATTTTATGATGAATTTTACATTATATAATTGACGTTTTTCTTATATTTGAATTAATAATCTTTATGATTCTGTCATCTTGTTATACTGCTCTCAATTTATCAACTCTAAAAGTTTAGCTCTTTGAGCAGGACATAAGTGTTACAGACAACTCTTTTATATATATATTAAAAATATATACTATATTTTTAATAAAATCTATTGTTAATATAAAAGAGTTGTCTGTAACACTTATGTCCTGCTCAAAGAGCTAAACTTTTAGAGTTGATAAATTGAGAGCAGTATAACAAGATGACAGAATCATAAAGATTATTAATTCAAATATAAGAAAAACGTCAATTATATAATGTAAAATTCATCATAAAATTTAATTAAAAAAAATGATGTATGTACAAATAATAATAATAAATATTAATTACTGATTTCAAAATGATAAAATCTTAAATTTAAAAAGTAATTGATAAAAATAAGATCTAAAAATAGGATTTTATCAGATCCTATTTTTCGAGAGAGAGAATTTTCTATAATTTTTTTCGTAAATAATACTCATAAGGAAAAATTTATTTTCATCATATAAAATTAAAGACTAATTAGTAAATTACAAAAAAATTAAGAATTTTTCACTAAAATTAGAGCATTTAAATTTATTAAAACATTGCTAAGTTTAACTTCAAAATTATCCAGCATCCTGACTGACTAAGATTGAGGGCATGGCAAAGAACTTAAAAACATCTGGATCAGGGAATGCTGGATTAAAGAGGTTCAGCCTGTATTTATGATATTTGACTCATATAATTTCTTAATTTTATTAATATTATTACAATTTAAATATATAAAATGTTTTAATAGAAGTTAGTCAGATGACATTGGAAGAAACTGTTGATTATGATCCTATCAGTGATGATGAACTTGATGCTATCTTAGGTGAACAAGATGAAGGAGACTCCAAGTTGTCAGAAATAGGAGAAAAATGTGGTAAAAATGTTGTTGTTAAAGGAATAGAAATATAGATCGGAAGAGCGTCGTGTAGGGAAAGTGTAGATCTCGGTG
>AYEL01084838.1:0-98742 GCA_000484575.1 Olivierus martensii
TATTTATCGAGTGCGCCATCTGCGCACCTGGTGATCTGTTATCTATCTATCGTTTTTAAGCTGAATTATCAAAAGTTCGATTTTTCAAGTGTTAAAAAATACTATTAGAAGGCCATATTCAACGAAAAGCTCGGACACGTATTCACTCATTTTTGATGTATTTTCACCATACGCAAGCAGATCAAAATCAGTGGGGGGGTCAGCTGTGTCCTCCCCTTGTTAGTATAGAAAAGTAGCTCACATAGTAAAAAAGGTTGAACACCACTGTCCTATATTAAATGTTAAAAAACAATAAAAATTACAAAGGGTATAAGTTTGCTTCAATTTTAATAACTAAAATATAAAACTTTGCTACATATGTAAAAGTAAAGTATTTTAAATATAAGAGTAATTTGAAAACTTTATTATTTAAATATCTCATAGTATTGATTTTCATATCCAAACAACCTCATAATAGTAGTAGACAACACATAATATAACAACCTTGCTAAAGAATTAAGTCTGTTAGTAGGATTTATGATAAACTGATAGTTCCTATTTTACAAGTGAATTTGGTATTAAAATGAACTTGTAAAGTGGGAATTTATTTCTTACAGATATAATTTTAAAAGCACAAATTTCATTCTCAACGATTGGATTTGAACAATAATTTTAAGTACTATATAAAATATAATGTTAAGAAAAGATCAACAAAACAATAGTTTATGATTAAACAATGATTTATTTATCTAAAGAAATGAAAATATAGGTTAGATAGATTTTAAATATTTAGTTTTTAAAATCAAGCAAATTATAATAATAGATTTATGTCATACAAATAATAATAATTTTTATTCTTTATTTTCATAGCAGACATTCCATTACTGGAAATATCAGCTATAATATACAATATAGTATTACTGTATTGTATAGCTATATATATGGTTTGAAATGCTATATTTATGAATGTTTAGCATTTATTTATTGTTATTGTTAATGTTCATATATCTGATTTTCTTAATAATTGAAAAAGAATTTGTAAATCCAGGAACTCATAAATCAAGAACTGTAACTAACTGTATAAAGTTTTTGATGAATCTTTATATAAATAAATTATACTATATTCATAATCACTGAAATATATTTCCTAAATCATTAACAATATAAAAGGATTTTTATGTTAAAGTTATTGTATTTAAAAGTCAAAATAACTTTAGCAGTTCTTATAAATAGAATAAAAATAAAAATATTTTGAATTAAGAATATAACAAATGTCTAATTTATTTTCATGAATATATATATATTCATTATAAATACTGTACCAGTTTCTATACTATAAGGTGTGTCCAAATGAAAAGTTGATGAGTGGTAAGCCAGAGAGAGAGAATTTTTGTGCATATGCAAAAGGCATTTATTAATATATTCTGCACCACACTATGTCAAAGTGATGCGCACAATATTCAAATAGAACATTCAAAACTGTATACAGAACATTTATTTTCCATCCAAGTTGGAAAACAATAACATTTGTGATTGGTTTTTAATTGGATGAGGAAATCAAGTATATTGTGAAGGAGTGGTTATGATCCCAGTCAAAGGAATTCTCTGAACAATGAATCCATCTCCATTTGAAAAGTGAGATAGTTACTTTTAAGCCTATAGCAATTACTTTTAAATCTTGTTTTTTGTGACTGAATTGTAATATTCTCATTTTTTGTGGCTGAACTGCAACATGCAATATCTTTTCATTTAGATATACCAAATATAATATATAAAGAATGTCCATTGCAGCATTATTATTCACTAATAATTTTTTGTAGTTTCTCACAAAAATAAAATATCATTATATTTTTATTGGGAAAAAATAGTATTCACAATTTTTGTTTTGTTAGTCTGTAGAGAAATATTTAAATAAAGAAAAATTACATCTGAAATTCTTTATGAAATACACAGAGTCCAAACTATCACCTTGTAATGTAAGCCAGATCACATTAAAACATTCTTGTATATTTTCAACATTCAAAATTTTAACTGTACTTAATTCATATAAGAATAGTGGATAATAATTGCACAACTGAATTCAAAGCAAACTAAAACTTACACAAATTATGGGCAATAACATTTAAAACTTTCTATTACTATATTGTACCATAAAGTCTTTGAAGATTTTATAGTACATTGTATCAATAAAAAATTTAAATAATGCAATTATATATAATTTTAATAATTTTTGACATGACTATTAGATGAATTAACTACAGTATTGATTTTTTATTATATATAAAAGTTTTTTCAAAAACCATATAGTAAAGTGAAAAATTAATACTAGCAAATCATGCTCTAAATATAAATGTACATTAACAGGTATTAATTTTAATATGGAAACAATGAAATCATACCTTAAATTATTCACTGAATAAAAGAAAGTTAGCAACGGATATTCTAAAACGGTAAGTCCAAATGTAAATGCATGTGAAAAAAATATCACATATTAAAAAAAGGCATTATCTTCATCTTCTGATTAGAAAATTCATTAAATGCCTTCCTGAAAACTGGATAAATCTGATTAACTTAATTATGAAAACTCACTTAAATTAATATCATAAAACAGTTTTATTAATACAAGTACATAGCATAACTGAAAATCAGAAATAAGAATTATAGTACAATTCTGTCGTTTTCTTTACAAAATTTGCTAATATAGCTGATTATACAAAATCTTATACCATATTAAAAATATAATTGTGTATCTTTTCACAATTGCCCTATTTACTTGTATTAATAAAAGCATTATATGAGATTAATTTACCTATGGTTTCTGACCTACATTGATTCCATTATTTAGTTGTATTAAAAGCAGCTTCTGAAAGATGAGCTTTGTAAGTGAAACCTTTGAAAGAACTGCCTATAGTTTTCTAAGGTAATTTTCTTAGAAGTAAAGTCTGTTGGGAAAATATACTTTTTAATTTGTTTTTACACTACACTATTACACTTTCATTCAAACTCAAATTAATGCAAAATATAAAATTTTATATTTAAGAAGTTAAATAATAAATAAAATTATTTCAATATTCATATTATTATATCCATAAAATTATATGATGAATTAGCCTTTTATTATTGGTTAACTAGTATTAAGAGTTAATATTCTTAATACTGCTTACTTTGGTTAATATTGAAAGTAAATCAACATTAATTTTTATTTATACTATATTATTTCTTAAAAAATATCAAATTATACATATTTATATTATTCTCACCTAGTAAATGGATGTCTGTTTCAGCTGAACACCAAGCTAAAAGGAAAAATCCAAGGATAATTAAATACCGTAAACTAGAAATAATAAATTTACACAATTTATTTTGTTGCAGATACCAATATACAATACCATAGTAGAATAAAAACAAATTCCAAGATTACTTCAGCTTGTTTTATCTGAAAAAAAAATACACTTCACTACTATGTGTATTTACAATTCTTATTAAAAAAGTAAACATTTTCAAAATATACATTTTAATCATTAATGCTACTTTACTTATAATAAAAATATAAAGTCAATTATTCAAAATTAGCAGTTATTTTTTATCTTCAACCATTTCATTACAGTAATGACATAATTCTAAAGCAATTTTTCCAGTTCCTACATGCAAACATATTCCAGTATTTTTCTGTTCATTTTCAATCTTATCATCATTTTGAGAATTATTACTTAATTTCAGTTTCTTGCAATCAGGATAATTTTCAGATTCTATTACTTCATTTTCATGTTTTCTTTTAACGGAGGAATTCAGTTTTATTCCAGGAATACTTTTAATCCCTTTAATCAGTATTCCAATATCATCAGAATTTGCTATAATACTTTTTAAATATTTTACTTCATTTTTCAAATTTGAATTTTCTTCTTGTAGAGATGAAATCTCAGCTTTTAATTTATTATTTTCAGTTGAAAGATCAACACATGATTTCTCTAAATCCTTTAAGTATTTCTTCTTTCTTTCTCTGTTTTCTCTAGCTGCAATAGCATTCTTTGATTTATATTGGGTACCGGTAATTATTTCACTACTGTCATCAGAATCATTGCTCTCTTTATTTATGGATTTTAAACACTTTCTTTTATTAAATGTACTTGTCACTATCTCAGCTGATTCATCACTTGAATTTTTTACACGAGTTACTTCTTTGTTTGAAACAGTAACATTATTAGGTGGTGGAACCAATTTAAATATTCTTTTAGCATTAAGACCATTAATCATCTTACCTGCAGTATTTTCATTGATTACCTTAATTATAATAGGATTTTTATCATCAACATATTTAGAGCAATTTGGTGAATTATTCAGTTGTTTTACATTATTCTTGACTTGAATATGACTACTGTTATTGTAATTCAAGTCATTCAACGTAACATCTTTTGTTTTATTTAATGATTCAAAATATGTATTTTGTTCAAAATTACTAAATTCCAATTGATTATTACAAGAAAGCAAAGGCAAACAATCAAAATCGTTAATATAATCATCCACTGTATTTGAAATACATTCTAATGTTGTATCACTATCTATATCGATTATATTATCATCAAATAACGATCCAATATCCAATTCATTAGACAGAAGATCCATTGTTTACTATTATATCTTACTTTATCGCTAACGCAGACAATGAAAAATACTTTATTTTAATGTTTTTATAACTTACCGAGTATAATAAACTCGAATATTACTGTAGATTTTATAAACATCAATTACATAACAACAGTAAAAACAAGATATAAACAACGTTATTACAACGACAGAACTAAAAAACCAAATTCCCAAGTTTCCATAATAAATAATTCGCCCATCAACCACCAAATAAAAAAAAATAGAAAAATATTTATAATGTCTTCCTGTTAATAGAAAATACTGTAAATCTATCTTTGAATATATATATATTAATTATGCTCAATTTTATAACTTATTTTAAAATGTGAAAGAAATACAGTACTTTGAAAACAAATGATAACTTTTGTAATTTATGTTAAAACAAACTGCCGGTTTGTATATTATATGCAAAAGTTTTTTCTCGAAAGAAATTATCATAGTTAAGAAGTGCGCAAAATTTTTTGACTAATACAATTCTTTTTTCAGTTAATTTGATGCGACCCAATCCATCAGAGTTGGATAAGCATTAACTTACTCTCTCTCATTTTTCATATACATGGATGGGTTTAAAATCTTTCTCATTTGAAAGGTGAGAATCAATGGAGTTCAGGCCTTGAACATCAATCAGAAGAAAACTGAAACTCCATCGCATATTTGGATAGTTTTTTTTTTGTATAATTACGCCCCTTTCAATCAGGGAGATTACTAAGGAGTGAGGCCAGTTCCAACCACGGCCCGTGGAGAGAGGCCGGATTGTGAAGGATGAGGATCGCCGGGCCGGGCCCAGCACTCCGAAAAAACTTTTCAGGAGATTTGCCGCACCCGGGTCTTCTGCGTGGCAAGCCAACGCGTTGACCACTCGGCCATCCGGCCGCCTATTTGGATAGTTTAAGATGAATTCCCACCTGACTTGCTTAATATAATATGCAATATACAGGATGTATTTCATTACCCGTATCACCCTTTTTTCTCGGAAACGCGATGAAATAGAATGTAAGAAGAAAAATCTTCACCACCAAAGTCTATCCGGATAATCAAATGGTCATTTTAGAAATTTTGTAGGCCCTCCGGAAGAAGGGGTGTTAGGAACCAAATGTTGAAAATACAAATTGAAACATATGTCAATTTGGATATGATTCATCTGTTAAAAACAAACAACTTTTACTCGAGAATTTTTAGCGTCACATACAGATTCGAGATATCACAAAAAAGATGCTATTATATGTAATGCCGATTGGACTAGGATCCCGAAAGGATGACTAGCGAGTACATAAAGGACTGAAACAAGTCTGGGAAATCATTCTTCTTTCTTTCCAACTAATCCAACATGACATAAATTCTGAATTTGCGATTGGGAGAGATCATTTGTAATATTTTCAAGAACATAAATTATTGACCAATAATGAAACCTCAGTCAGAGAGTGATGGAATTTCCAGGCAGGCTGATTATAAATCAAGGAGATTGTAGCTCTGTTAAAATAAGTGTTTTAGTATGATTTTTAATTCTGTTTTACGCGGCTTTCCACTCACTGAATGCCACGTTGCTTGGCATTTAGCAAGTGGAAAGTCGTGTAAAACCAAACATAAAATAGAATTCGATACACATAACCCTCAGCGGCGTAGCGAGCATAACTAGTGCCCGGGGTACGATACCTTTTTGGCGCCCCCGGAAAACATATATAATATATAGAATATACTCCAAGAATTTGGCGCACCTCTGCGAGTGACGCCCGGGGCATGATAGACCCCCTTGCCCCCCTCGCTACGCCACTGATAACCCTTGTAAGATTGAGATATGTATTTGAAAATAACAGATCATGAGGGAAAGTTTATTAAATTAAATAATTTAATAAGCTCTCTGTAATGATCTGTCCATTTCTATCTTCATGGTTAACGGCTCACCATTTTGAAAAATCTAGATTCAAGTTTATCATACTTCCAATTTTTCAGGAGAATTATAGACTTGATCCGTTGAATTCCATACTTCAACTTTCTAGTTGATCCCATCACTAATGATAACCAACCTGTGATAGTTTTTCCGACCATCGATCCCCATCTTTCACCAGACCATTATGGTTATGTGTTGCTAGTGGTAGATGTTGGAATAACCTATCATTCAATAATTCCGATAGTTCATAGTTCACAATCGGAAGTTTTTCATGAAGATTCTAATCGCGTTCATCCTGCATATTATATTACATGTATGGAGAGATGGTGGTGTTTTTTAAGTTTTACGGATTGAAACACAACGGTTGAAATACAAAAAGATTTGACGTTAAAGTCAAAATGTTTAAATGAAGACAAATAATATTTTTTACATATTTTTATTCAAATAAAAATAATATATTAATCATCATAAATAAGAGCAACAACTGAAATGTAAAAATTGTTATTATTTGCCAGTATAAATTCATTTAAATATTTATCATAATACCAATCTGGCAGGTGGTGTGGGAGAAGCGGTAAAAGTAAAGTGTTTATGCAATCCATGGTTTCTGCTTACAATTATAGGATGAATTCTCAACGCTCTTTTGCTAATAATCCTCTTCGTAGTACTTCGTATAGAAGAACTTATATGCCAGGGTAAATTACACAGTTTAAATATTTTACCAATTTAAGAATCTTATGATATATAAAGAAATGATAAAAGGATTCACGTTTAAAACTTATAATTAAACCTTTTTGAATAAACAGTACAATCTAACAGTGCTAATTGTTCACTTATAATAAAATTAAAAATATTACATGTTGTATATATAGATTACTGGTTCCAAGACAGAAATTTAAATGATAAAAGCCCAAACAGACCAAATCTTGTGAATAAAAACCCATGTGTACAAAATTTCGTTGGACAAAAACACGTGTGTTATTGTTATTACTATTGTAAAAATTATAACTTTCAATAACTTTTTTATTTATTAAGAAACAAGCTAGTTAAGATCGATGAATCAATAACTCGACCCTTTCCATTAATTTATACATTTTTTTTTTTTTTGAAATATATACACATTACTGGAATCCTCTAGAGAATCAGTCATATTGAAGATGATTGACATTCGATTATTTTCAATATGATTAATTCTAGAGAGTTCTAATATTATGTATGTATTTCAATCAGTTTTGATAAAAATTTATTCAAGACATTGCCAAAATATTGAACCGATATCAATTATTTTCAATAGGTTTGATCTCCTAGTGTGACCTAATAATATAAATTTTATTCAAATCAAATAATAAGTGTGTTATTGTGCTAATGGACAGACTGACAGACAGCTCTAATTCATATATCCTTTTATTCTATTTAGGAATTTTCCAAAAAGACAAAAATATAATTTTCCTATAATATAGAAGAGGTTGCCAGCTAGTATTGATAATTGTTTTCTCTACTTTGCTGGGTTTCCCAATTATAATTTTGCTTTGAAGGATGAGAAATCGGATGAAAAAACTCCAGAAATTTTTCAAATCAATTCAAATTCTATCTAGAATTTTACTAAATAATAATGACTATTATACAAGGTGCCCGAAAAGTCTGGAAATGATCAAATAACTCAAGAAATACACTTTGGATTGAAAAATAAAAAAATATGTGTTCAATATTTTTAAAAAAGCTATCCAGTGATACCAAAGGTAACCTCCTTCCCCCATTCCCCGGGGGTGGGGAGTGGTAACTTTCAAATCTCAAATAGGAACCCTGTTTTTTATTGCAGATTTGGATTCTCCAGAAAAAATTACATTAGTTTGACCTAGATTAATGTCATTTTTCCACAGATAGCGCTACAGTCGATAAAAATCAGAGTATGAACATCTCGAAAGGCAGAATAACTCAAAAAATATACAGTGGTGGACAAAAGTATTGATACCCCACCATTTTTTATTATTATTTTGGTAATATTATTGTTTGAGGTTAATGTAACGTTTTCAAACCCTGTTTATGAAATTGAAAAGAGCAAAGAATAGTAAGGATAGCACATTCAATCAGAAATAGCAATTATTTATTTCTGTACAAACAAAAACTGAAAACATAAGGTGGACAAAAGTATTGATGCCTTACAATTAATATTTAATATGCCCATCTTTAGCAGAAATTACAGTTTGTAATCGTTTTCGGTAGCCTTCAACAAGCTTCCTGCAAAAGTCTACGTCGAGTTTTGCCCATTCCTCTTTACAAAACCTTTTTAATTCTGCTATGTTCTTGGGGTGGCGATCCTTGATCATTTTCTTTAGCTGGCACCAACAATGCTCAATGACTTTAAGGTCCGGGCTTTGGCTAGGCCAGGGAGAAAGAAGCTTAATTTTGTTTTGATCAAAAAATTGCATTGTTGAATGTGAAACATGTTTAGGATCGTTGTCCTTTTGAAAATAATACCTTCTGCCAAGGAGCCAGACAGCAGAAGGAATCATTTTCAATTGCAATATATTCTGATATCTTTCAGAATTAATGATTTCATCAATAATTTCAAGGTCTCCAGGATCGTTTGTATTCATGCAACCTCAAAGTAGCACACTACCGCCACCATGCTTCACAGTTGGTACCAAGCTATCTTCTTTGAACTCTTCATTTTTGAAACGCCAAGCAAACTGCCTACCATCACTATTGAAGAGGTTGATTTTTGTCTCATCAGACCATAAATTTTATTAAAATAGGTTTCCGGTTTCCGGTTCTTTGACATATTTCTTTGCAAATTCCAAACGTGCTTTTTTATGGCACTGCTTCAGATATGGCTTCTTTCTCGCCACACAACCTCGGAGGTTACACTCGTTTAAGTGGCGTCTAACTGTTCTCGAAGTTTTTGTCCATCACTGTACTTTGAATTGAAAAATAAAAAACATGTTCAATATTTTTAAAAAAGCTTTCCAGTAATACCAAAATTGACCTCTCTCCACTCCTTGGGGTAGGGTGGAGGTAACTTATGGACTTTTGTCTGCATGAGATTTTGTCGTCTTGGCTTTTATGAATTGTGGTTTATTCTTTTTCTGTTTGTATTATGAACTTTTATTGTTTGAGTTTCTGTCTGGTCACAATGCTTATCTACAAGAAAAAAAGATAAGATATAAATAACATAATACAATAAACATGTATAAATTACATATCTTTTATGATATAACTTTCCTCTCGACTGTTAATTATCCATAGTAAACTTATCGGTTGTTGCATTAGCTATTGTTATAGTATTTTCATAACTATTATTTGCAATTCTACAGTGTAAAATTGCAATACTACACTATGTTTTTAATTTTTTTAATATTTTTCATGTTAAAATTTATAATGGATCAGGACTATTCTGGTACTGCTATTCTATAAACATAAGATAAACAGCACTATAGTAAGTTAACAATAAAGAAAAAATTGTAATTTATTAAACATAAAAAGTTCTTAACTTTAGTTAAGCTTTCATCAATTATATAATAAAAGAACAAAATTCAAAGATGCATGTGCATTCATATCACATTATATGGATTTACATTGCAACAGCAAAAACTTTAATGAAAATATTAAAATTATATAAAATGTACAAATATTATACTTTGGAAATTGTTTACATATTAAATTAAGTAAAACTGTAAAAAATTTATGCAAATTTATTTATTACTACAATACTATTAGGAAAAACAAAGTAATATTTGGCATAAAAAAAAGTTGTGTTTTCTTTGTTTAATTCTTTGCTCTTTGCAACACTTCCTGGCTGTGCTTAAGTTATAAGAGTCAAGTTTATTAATGACATTTCAAGATTTCAATTTTTCTTTATAAATTATAATGTTTTCTGCAACTCTGCCTTCCTTTGGATCTTCTATTATTACAAAATAAAACTAAAAATTAAAAATTTTAACTTCTCTCTTTGGTGTTTAATTAACTATAAACAAATTCTAATCACACACAAGCAGTCCAGTATTTTTTAACATAACCATTTAATCTGAGTAATGCTTTTGGCTTCTATGCCATTATCAGCTCTTACAAACTCTTAATAGAATACAATATAAAATGCTACAGTTCTAGAACTAAAAATATAACTTTAAGAACTTAAATTCAAAAAATTCTACAATATTCACCAGATAATAACTGTTTCAACTCTTACTAAAACTTATCTAATCATTTAATTCTTCTCTCTTCGGCGTTTAATTAACTATAAACAAATTCTAATCACACATAAGCAGTCCAGTATTTTTTAACATAACCATTTAATCTGAGTAATGCTTTTGGCTTCTATGCCATTATCAGCTCTTACAAACTCTTAATAGAATACAATATAAAATGCTACAGTTCTAGAACTAAAAATATAACTTTAAGAACTTAAATTCAAAAAATTCTACAATTTTCACCAGATAATAACTGTTTCAACTCTTACTAAAACTTATCTAATCATTTAAGTGGGAAGCACACTAAGCAGTTGAGAATAATGTTAAAATCTTTTATTAATACAAATGTTTTTGGCTGATTAAAGCCATCTTCAGGTATCCTTCAAAAATTACAGATGTTCCAGAACAGTTATTCGTTCAAAGAACGTTTTTTGTTCTATCAAGATTTAAAATCGGAACATGTTACAAGCTATATTGTTTCATATTATAACATTACATGATAATGGTAAAATGCACATTAATACATATTAATAAATCTTAAACATTAAAATCATTAAAAACAAAGATTTTAGACAAATTTTTGAACAAATATTAAAAGGTTATTAGAAATTGCAATAACATCGTATAACATTAACGGTATCTAATACATTAAAACATAATGAAAATTAACTTAATTAAAATGTTACATATAGACTACGATTTATTTCTTGATTGCAAACTCCCATGCCTTAGAGATACCTATTACTTTCTCATTTAACAGAGGTTCGTTGTCTTGCCTACACATTATTTCCAATGTTTTAGTTAAGAACTTATGTTCCTTATACTACTTTGGCTTTATTCCAGTAGACTTCCAGATTATTGGCATATGTTTCGTTTTCAAGTGCCATACCTAATTTTGCTTTATTGATATCTGTTTTATGCTCCGTAATTCTCTGGCCTAAAGTTTTTGTTGTTACACTGATGTATTTAGATCCTTCGCCCTTTTCAGTGTTCATTACTGGGATTTCATATACCCCTGTTTTTTCATTTTCGCTTAAAGGGTGTTTCTCATTTCTCAATATATTGTATATATTTGGGAGTCTTTTGCTAACTGGTCTCTTGTTTTGCCTTTTTAGCATCCTCTTAAAGCATTTGTACTTACCTAACTGATGTGGTAACGATACGAATTTTGTTTCTTCTTCTCTACTTACCTGTATGTTCGTTGTAATCTCATTTGGTTTTATTGAAGTACTCTCTCTCCGCTCAATTCTATCTGACAATGTTTTCTTAACTGTTTTATAACATTTTAATTAAGTTAATTTTCATTATGTTTTAATGTATTAGATACTGTTAATGTTATATGATGTTATTGCAATTTCTAATAACCTTTAATATTTGTTCAAAAATTTGTCTAAAATCTTTGTTTTTAATGTTTAAGATTTATTAATATGTATTAATGTGCATTTTACCATTATCACGTAATGTTATAATATGAAACAATATAGCTTGTAACATGTTCCGATTTTAAATCTTGATAGAACAAAAAACGTTCTTTGAACGATAACTGTTCTGGAACATCTGTAATTTTTGAAGGATATCTGAAGATGGCTTTAATCAGCCGAAAACGTTGTATTAATAAAAGATTTTAATGTTATTCTCAACTGCTTAGTGTGCTTCCCACTTAAGTGATTAGATAAATTCTACAATAATTTTGAATTTCTAACAGAGGCATACGTAACAGATAAAACATATTTAAGGCTAAAGTCTAACAAAAATAAAATTAATTTAAATAAAATTTCATTTATGCATAGAAAGATATAAGTCCAATTGCGTGGTAATTTCTAGAAATATAAAATTATATTTTCACCAAAAATTAATTTTTTGTCAATATTATATTGGGGAACCTTGTTGCAAAGCATATTTTCAGGCTTTAGATATACTATTCATTTGCCTATTGTTAATTACTATCCTGTTTTTACTATCTTTATATATCTGTAACTTTTCTGCGGTAAATAGCTCAATATCGTCCCAGTTTGCTTATGCTTATACAGGTAGACATTCAAAAATCCGGCAACCTCAGGACCTGAGGAGGGGCAGATTTTTGAATATGCCGGATAATTGAAGGTTTATATATGCTGTATATATTTAATAGAAAATTACCACATTTACAGTCTTTTAAAGGAAAAAATAAACACTAAGTAAAAAGAAAACAAAATTTTATTGTTCACCAACTAAATAAAATACAGTACAGATGGTTCTACAGAATTTTAATTCAATTTTAATACATGTAAAACTAATCAAAACAGATCCTTAGAATTTTAATTGAAAAAAATAAGAATTTTAATTCCACAAAATAAAATACCTGCACTACTGTACTTTTTCAGAATTTTAATCATTACATGTACTGTGCCCTCAAAAAGAAGCTAAATAGCAGATGGCGATAGTGTGGGGAAATTTGAAAAATACGCTCCTGAAATTCATGCCAGAATACTGAATAATCCGGATTTTCGGTTGCCGGATTTTTGAATGTCAACCTGTACAGATTCTTTTTGGACAACACTTCAGAGGTCACAACCACCCATAAGATACTCAGAAAACTAGCAGATTTATTATGCAACAACTCTTTATTCAGATTTAAAGATAAATTTTATAAGCAAACTATAGGCGTGCCAATAGGAAGTCCGCTTGCAGGTGTTATGGTCGAATTGGTTCTGAGATCCATAGAAGAAACCCGCCTGCATGACATATTAAAAGAAGCTGGTATATATCTAAGATATATTGATGACATTTTTGTAATATGGAGAGAAATAGACAAAATAGAAATGCTTCAAGAATGCTTCACACTACCAAGCTACAGCTTAAAACTAGCACTAGAGCAGAAAGAAAGAGAGAAAATATACTTCTTGGATGTGAGCATGGAAATAAGAGACCTCTTCGTTATAACATCAGTCTATAGGAAACCAACAAATAGCCCTATAATTATACCAGAATGATCAAATGACAAGTGGTGTAATAAAAAACCAGCTTTAAGATTGTATGTCAGTAGAGCACTTACCATTGTTCTGATGAGAGGTTGAAGAAAAATTAATTGAACCAGATTAAAAATATAGTGCAAAAGCATGGATATAATAGAAATTTAATAGACAAGCTATTTAAAGAAATTCTTAAGAAACCGGTAAGTATGCAGGCTGTAGATAAAGAACAAAGATCTAATGAACTAGAGTTAACTGAAAATCAGCATAGAGCAGATTTTACAATAATGCCAGATTGCACTAAAACAGTTCAAAACGATAAATAGAATAATAAAGAAAAGAGGAAAGAAACAAGCATTCAAAAGGACACAAAATGTATTTAATGCACTCCGAAACGGTAAAGATGTTTACAAACAAGAAGAGAGAACAGTAGTTTATGAGATACTATTGAAAAATCTAGAATATAATAGAAATGAAGTGTATATTGGAGCAACAGCAAGAAATCTGAAAGATAGGCTAAATGAACATAAAAGGGACATAGAAAAAGCTAATTTGACCACTTCCCTAGCTAAAAGAGCATACGAATAAATATGTTAATTCTTTATTCTATGATTCTACTGTTTAAAATTTGTTCGATACTGGTATGAGAATTATGGAATGCCTTCTTAAGTATTGTAGAACTGATGATGGACTCTAATCAAGTCCGAAAACATTTTTCCTGATTAATAAATCTGTGAATACCTTGCTTATAGTGCTGTTTTATTCTCCTATTATTGTAGAATTTTTTGAATTTAAGTTCTTAAAGTTATATTTTTAGTTCTAGAACTGTAGCATTTTATATTGTATTCTATTAAGAGTTTGTAAGAACTGATGATGGTGTAGAAGCCGAAAACGTTACTCAGATTAAATGGTTATGTTAAAAAATATTGGACTGCTTGTGTGTGCTTAAAATTTGTTTAATATTTAATCTTCTATTATTTTCAGTTGTTGGCATATTCCCAATTAATTTCTATGTCACATGCAAGAGGTCTTTGTGGTAATACTGAATTATGTCTAAAAACAAAATATAGCATTATTAAGCAAAAAATATGAATTACAAGTTTTGTAATTACAAGTACCAAATACTACAATTCACTAAAACATGAATTGTAATATTTGGTGTAAAAAATGATGTTTTTCCTAATAGTGTTATAGTAACTAAATTTTTTATAGTTTTGCTTAATGCAATATGTAAACATTCCATACTGTAACATTTGTATATTTTATATATTTTATATATTTTTTAATATTTTCATTAATGTTGTTCAGTAATGATTTTTTAAAAATATATATTGCAAAGTGAATGCACACACATCTTTGAATTTCATTTTTACACGTTCGATGTTCTTTTATTCTATGTTTATTATATAATTATGAGGTCTTAACTAAAGCCAAAAACATCATTAATAAAATAAAATTTGTCCTCTATTGTTAACACTGCTATTGTGTTGTTTATTTTTTTTTTTTTATAAATGTTAAAATTTTTAATATAAAATCAAATTTATATAAATTGAATTTGAGGAAGGGGTTAATTTATATAAATATCATTTTATATTTATAATATAGTATACACATTATTTTTTATTTAATGAATTAAAAATATTCATTATGCTGTTTTTCTAATAGACGCATCACTCCTCGAACTCAATTAACTTGCTCTTTTCAAACTTCACAAATAATTGATGAAACTGCCCAACATACAGTTGAAGTATTTGGTACAACATTACCTGTTCTAGTTACAGAAGCTTTAACATTAGCAGAGAGTGAGTAAATTTGGCATATTGAAATTTTATATTTTATATTATAACCTTTATATAAAGTATTTTGTTTTATCTATTATTTATATTAATTTTATAAATTCTGATGTATAAAATTATTATTTTAGAAAAACATTAGTCATAGTAAAAATCTTATTAGTAGTTTTATTTTAAATATTTATTAGATAAAGTAATTATTAAAAATTTTTAGCATGATAAATTAAAACATTATATATTATATATTTCATATATAGCTTATCTTCAAGATAGAAAATATATTTTATATTATTATCATTATTAATGATATAATTATGTACAATAAATAATGCTCAGTGATTAACATTGTTATTGATAATCTTGTGAACTCTCTGGTTTTAGTAGTGTCATAACATCATTGTGATAATATCATATTACAATGATGTTATGTCACTACTAAAACCAAATGTTATGACACTACTAAACCCAATATTTCAATAGTTACTTTATACTAAATTATAATAATTAATTTAATAACTATTTGAATATTGAAATATTTTTATCATAAAGTCAAATTTATATAAATTATATAATTTGGGGCTATACTTAACTATACTTATATACAAATAGAATGGAAAGAATTCCCAGAAATAATCATTTTAAGAGTAAAAATATTTTTGGAATTGGCATTAAAATATACTTAAAATTATATATCATGTGATATATTTTTTAAAATCAAAATATCTATGGAATCTTGATTGACTGTTATCATTATAGATCTGTTGGCTAGTTGTATATTAGAGTATTTGTACCTGCTTCAACTGAAAAGATCTGAAATCATTTTCAGACTTTTTAAGTTGATGCAATGATTTTCAATATATTTATTCTGAGAATAAGTTATAATATACATATGTATACAGAAAACATTCTAATTGATAAATAAAACACATACAAACTAAGTAATTACAATAATTTGTTAAAAGTAAATTTGTTATGTGTTCAAAAATTATATTAAATCAAAATAATCAAAAATTGACTTAATATATAATTGTTTAATCTTTTATCTGTATTCTAATAAGTTATCTAAAATTTAATTTGAACAAACTAACCAAAAGTTAGATTTATGAATATTATATAAAGATAATGTTAAATTCATAAGATATAAACAAAGTTCAATCTGCTTTCTAATCAATTCCAAGTTAAAACAAGCCTTTTTAGAGGGAAAAACACTTTTATTAACAAACAGTAAAACGTTTTCGGTCTATTATAAGACTCGTATCAGTACATATATGATGAAAGAAATTTGAATAGTTAAGGTTGGAACACATTCAAAGTAAAAGTTCAGAATACATTCAAAAATTTTGAGTGTGTTCCAACCTTAACTATTCAAATTTCTTTCATCATTTATGTACTGATACGAGTCTTATAATAGACCAAAAACGTTTTACTGTTTGTTAATAAAAGTTAACAATACTATTAAACTGCTTCAACTAAGACTACTTAAATAAATGAAAACACAGCACTTATGCAAGAAGTGCTGTGTTTTCATTTATTTAAGTTAATAAAAGTGTTTTTCCCTCTAAAAAGGCTTGTTTTAACTTGGAAGTAATGTTTGAATTTATTATATTTTATTCTGATTAAATTCTCTGCAGGAGGAAGTGATGTATCTGTTAAATTGTGTGATTACGGCTGGGCTTCATTGGTATGTGGTCGTAGATTATTTGTTTGGAAATTTAAACAAACTCCAGAAACAAGAAATATGGTATGTTCATGGCTTTATTATTTTTAAAGAATATAAATGTTAAAATGTATTTTAATTTGTCTATGAATTTTGTTAATCTTCTTTATATTGTGTTATTTAATTTGATATATTTATAATTTGAATTAAATACAATGTTTATATTTAGCTTTAATATACTTTAAAATATTAGGTTTCACATTGTAGGGAACTTACTTTACCTCCAAGTGATCTTGCCCATAAAGCAGAATTAGTATGTATATTAGTTAGTAAAGATTCTCATATGCCTGCAGCATTAGCTGTATCACCAGAAGGTATAGTTCGTTATTGGCCTAATATTGCTCATGAAGGATCATCTGTTGAAGTTACAGCTGAATTACATGGTCAAGAATGTTTCTCTCTAACAAATATACAGGTAAAGTATGTTTCAAACATTTAATAAATTATTTTAAGCATTTATAAATTAAAATTAATATATTTTCTTAGCCACTGGGATGCATTTTAGCAACTACAACAAATTCAATAATATTAATTTCTCCATTTATGAGTGATGGCCAGGTTAGTAATTTATATATGTATTATAATATAGCTTATTTTATTCAATAATAATAAGAATAATGAAACTTATAACCAGTAGGGCCATTATGAATTTTCAATATGATTATTATAAATCTGTTGTTTTGATATTTTTTATCTGATATTGAAAATATTTTACTTATGGTCCAAATATATCTTAAAATGTTAAATTTATCTATCACCACAAAAGCAAATCAATTTTAGCAAAAAATTACACTTTTTGTAAAGAAAATATTCTATTATGAATGATGTAACTATAATAGAATAGCATATTATTTGAATGATTGGTAGCAAAGGTTAATAAATATTTTTATTTTGCAAAATTTCTATCATGTATGAAGAACCATGTACATTCCAAAGTTATTTAGGATTTTGGTAAATTTTTGGAGCAGCTTTGTGAATACAGTTTACCAAATGGCCTTGATTTTAAATGGGAATGGAATACATATTTTCTTTTATGTAGTTTCATGAATAAAAAAATCTAATTAGGTCAGATTTTTTATATATAAAAAATAATCAGGAGAACAAGATAGGATATTGGTCCTTTGCATCCAATTCTGTGTTGCTGATATTTATTATTCAACAAATTGGTTACCTGACAAGCATTATGAATAAATTTTATGCATTCTATATTTCCATTTTATTATAGTAACTATTATATAAACTGTTAATGATTTAAATAAAAATTTTTTTTTAATTCATTAACTGATGAAAATTAGATATGAGTATATTTACATATCAGAAAGTATATTTACATTCTGTAATCCAAGTTCTCTGATTATTCATCTCCTTTCAGTTATGACCATATTTTTTAAATCCCTATTTAGTTAATTATCATCAAAAATATTTTTCAAAATATTTTATTTGTGAATATATAATTTTCTTACCATGAATTAAATCTTTAAGAAAAATAAAATGGATATGTTGTCATTATAATAGCAAAACTAATTAAGTGTGTGAAGGTTGGGACACCTCCCAAATCTCCACGTTGTGTTCGGACCCGTGCCCCTTCAGTTCCCGCTTTCTTATTGTACTTATTTTAATATTAATTTCATTAGTCTCCATCCATCGCAACACGGATTCAGTCCAATCTTCCATTAAACTTCAAAATTTTTAACTTAACTTTATTAAAAGTAAAAAAACACAACATACAAAATCAGGTTATACTTATATAAAGGTCTCGTCTCCAAAATCTTGATTCTGTCTCCGGAATTCTACTGTTATCAATCCAACACTTTTCCAAAACAGTCTATACGGAAGGCACCTCCACACAACCTCGAGACAACTCCTACTCAACGAGAACAAGACACCAGTGCTGTCTCTTGGCACTCTCTTTGTAATTAACATAATTAATTTGAACATGTTAACAAGATTTTTTGTTTTTAGTTGACATAACATTAATACTTCCAATTGAACAAACATAAATATTAATACGACCACAAAAGAAAGTCGTTTTACATTTTTAGAACCAATAGTTCCATGCCAACCACATGTCGAATAGACAATATTAATCCACCAACATGGCGACATCTCCACAACTCCAAACACACGGGTATTTTCACTAGAGATTTTTCTTTCTTCATCACAACAGTTCCTAACACCTGAACAATAGTTCTTAACAAAACCTCCTATCAACTAAAACCTTATAAGTGGATTATATTCTGTCTATTAATATATTGTTCAGACTATATTTAACAGAACTTATAAATGCTACCCTACAATTTTGGTATATATAAAAATAGATAAATCATATAAAAGTTTTTCTTTTAGAAATATTATGACCATATAAAATGGTTATCTTCAGCTACATCAGAATAAGGAAACATGTATAAATTATATTAAAAATTCAAGTTTTTTTTCTTATATGTATAAATTTTTATAATTAGAATATGATTATTTTTATTTTCATTTCAGTTTCTTCAATATTTTATTACTGGTAATTTTGTTTAATAAACTTAATTAACTTCATTTGAAATTTTTTAGAACAGTATTCATTGTAGAACACTTCGAGTACCACAAGGAATGCTAGCTGGATTTGGCAGAAGGGTTTCATCCTTTATATTTGGTGCAGTACCAAATCAATCATTTGAAAATGTAAGTTGAGTTGAAAGCTATGATTTAGATTTCTGTGTTATTTATTAAGACTGCTTAACTTTTTCCAAATTGATTTATTGGAAAGTTGTAGAAAAATTTTGAAGTTTTATTTGATGTAAATCTTTATATTTTATTTATATGGAAATATATTTTTATTTATCTTTCCATCTGACTATTAAAGATAAAAAGAATCTAAACTTAAATTTGATATTAAGACTATTAATAATACAGAGAGTTTTTTTTTATATAACTAGCCAATTTTTTTTAAATAACTTTGAAATATAACAGTTTTAATTATTTTTTTACTAACAGATTATTTATTTAACACTTATCACTAAATTCAGAAAATGATTTCAGTCAAATGACCATCTCTAGATGCTGCACAAATACAGATTTGTTTAATCACATTTTCCACTACATTGTTGTATATGTTCTGGGTAAGTTGTTTGATTTTGTGATGAATTTTGACTTTTAAGCTGTTGAATAATGTTAGTTTGTTAGCATAGATTCTCTCCTTCAAGTAGTACCAAGGAAAAAATCATTCATAGTTAAATCAGGTGAATGAGATGGCCAATTGATGTCACCATGTTTTGACATGATGCAGCCAGGAAATGTGTTATGCATAATTTGCTTTGTAGCATAAGCTCTGTGTAATGAGATACTTTCTGTTGGAACCACATGTGCTGTAGACTTTGTTGATGAATTTCCAGCAAATAAAAGATTTCCAGTATTGTACAATATTATTCACCAGTAATAGTAACAGCACTTCTGTTAGCATTCTTAAAAATAATAAAAAGGATCAATAATATTGTTTGCCCAAACTGCATATCTTGCAGTCACTTTATAAGAGTGAAGAGGCTATTCATGGATCAATTTTAGATTTTCAAATCTCCAATAATGGTTATTCTGTTTAACATATCTACTTAGGTTGAAATGGATTTTGTCACTCGTGATTTAAATTTTTAAAAATTTCTGAATTTTCACTATTTAACAGTAACATTCTTGCACTCCATGATAGCATTCATGATCAACTTTCCTTGCAGTAATATGAGTTGAATTTTATAAGGATGAAAATGCAGACTTCTTGTGCACAATGTCTGATTGATATTTCTGTACTTTCAGTAACACTTTCTCTCACAGCATCAATGTTTTGAGGCATGCATGCAGTATGAGCTCTGCTAGGTTTTAGCAAATCTTGCAGTATATTCTTTGTTTCAAAATTTTTCATTACATACTGTATTGTGGACTTTGAAGGCACATGATTCAAACCAAAAAAATCACAAAGTTTTCTTCAAGTATTCACAATGGACAATCCATTTTGAAAAAATGTTTTAATTATCATAACATTTTTGCAATGTTAAGTGTTTATTAATGAATTATTAATGTCTGATCTACATAGCTGCCAACTTAAATGACAGTGGAAAACAAATTTGGCCTGTTATATAAAAAACATCTTTAAAAATTCTGAAATAAAAATTACTGGAGTTAGTAGACTATTGTTATGTGGAGAATCGCGACTATATAATTGTATAGTGTGCATTTTCTCTTATGATAAACCATTAATTGTATGAATAGTTAAGTTGAAATTAAAAAGAAAAAGGAATGTGAAGTTTAGATGGATGAAGTTTCTCATTTGCTACGGAAACTTCTCCAATAAATAACACAGAAAAACAGAGATTATGTATAATTATAAATAAAAGAAATAGTTTTGTAAAGTAATATATAAACATCCTCAGGAAGGTGTTAATTTAACGATAAACAATCGATTAATGTGTCTCGATTATCAGCAGAATTTTATATACAAAAACATAAGTCTCGATGAAACACGAGATATTATGGTGACGATGCGAGATCAAATTGCTGGCAGGTATCGCCAGGAACGCGATAATGTAAACGAAAGGTTAAACTTTATAAAAACAAAGTACGTGGGAAGGAGAAAAGAAGATATGTAAGAAGAGAAAAGTCCAAGTCAGTGAGAGGCAGTCAGAGTCAGTCGGTGTTAAGATTGCTTCCTGTGCGGTGTTGTCTCCAGTCCTAGCTAAAACTTACTCCCTGTGGGGTTCGGATCTGTCATTTGTTGCCTTGAGAAATTCAATGGTTGTGATAAAGAATCGTGTGTGTAATAGACTAAAGACTGTTAAAAGGAAGAAAGAATCAAAAGTCATTACTACCGATTTCCTACATATTGTTATCTGAATATATTATAGATACAGGTATTTATCCTCCAACTATATTACAATGTGCTGCTTCCTGTGTTTGGGTCAGCAAATCTGTAAAGGGATCTCTCTCTCTCTCAATAAAGATCTATGTTTGTTTTCAACTGTATCGTTGTCTGTCATTGCATCACTGGAGATTTTCTCCTCTCCGTCCTTACTCACAACAGCGCCACATATCCGCGTTTTTGGCTATAAAGAAATATCCTGACGCCACAGTCACTCCACAGACCCCACAGTTACAATCTTCATGAAAAGATAAGAAATTATACATTTCACTAGAAAAATTTTAAATCTGAATCTTCTTAATATTATAAAAAAATATTTAGATAAGCAAAACTAAATTTTCTATTCATGTCACAGTTTCAAAGCTAAAATAATAACTATATATAATAATAATAACTATATATATATATATTTCACACAAATTAATATTTCCTACTACTAAGCATAACAGATCTAAAATGAGAAAGTTACCAATTTTCATGCATAATTTCTTCTTTTCATGAGGATTGTACTAGTTTCTGAATATTTTGATTCATTTGCTGTATTTTATAAACATATTTTTTCAGATTCTGATGATGATAAAATCAAAATTTAAAATATTTGAAATAAATTTTAATAAAATCTTGTTTAATTTTATGAATTTTTATTACCGATATTACTAGTATCATATTACTGGTACAATATTGTTTCATGTGGAACTGTCTTGCTTTCAGTTAGAGAATAATATGGCATCATAACATAGTTAGGTGTAATCACTGCAAACCACTAGCTCCAGTAGTTTTTATTTTATAATTTGTTAAAAATAATTTTTCTGCCTTTCTCACAATCCAAGAATACATAAAATGCTTTGATCCCCGGTTATTTGCATAAGTTGGGAATGCCTGTACAATTATAATTATATAGTTTTATCTTTCTTCTATTGTATTTTTCTCAAATGTGTTCTCAAATATATATATATATACATTTTTATTTACGTTTTCATTTGTTTTCATTGTTTTCTAATTTTTCCCTAGTTTTTCAGACAAGAAATCTAATTTCAGTTTTAATGTCATGCACAAGATAATATGAAGATTGCAAATTATGTGTTGAATTACAATAAAATTAAAAATTTTAATTTATCATCTTTAGAAATATTATTAAATAATGTTAAATTTTATTTTTAAGAATATTTTTCAATTCAGTATTCTCTTTTATTTTTATTGATATTTTATTTGAAAATTTTAGAAATCTTTAATTAAAGTACTTTCTGAAAATGGCAAAGAGGAAGATGAGAAATATTTATATGTTTTAGCTGGAAGTACTTTACAGAAATGGTATCTTTTAGACCATGAACCTGACAAAGTAAAGTTTAAACTTTATTTTATTTAGATTTCTATATTTAATAAGTTAATAATTTAAACTAATTTAATATTTTATAAGATTTTTTCATAAATTTAAAGTATAATTTTTGTTATTCATAAATAACCTTCATTTCATAATGAAAACAGTGTTTCTATTAGCAAAGTACTATAATGAATGTTGATCTAACAGAGTTTTTAAAAACACATCATAACACTTTTCTTCTTAAATATTTTACTATGATTAATTCTTATCACATATTTTTTTATTTATTAATATATTTTTCAATCTCATATATTATTTATATTTATCATCTTGAAAATAAAACGAAATTTTGTAGGACTGCTTTTTTTGTAGTTCAGTTTATTAAAAATAAAGATAGTTATTAGTAATTACCTGGCGTTCTTGGTACCAGAGTAATTTTATCCAAAATAAATAATAACCAAGAGATAACAGCTTCTGAAATATCCTAGTCTTTACAAAAATTTATTCAATAATTTATATTGATCTATACTGTTTTAGCATCCCAATAAAGAGTAAATTATGTAAATTTTATTTTAAATCTAGAATAAAAATATTGTATTAGTCTAAAAATAAAGGAAAGTTAAAATATAGCTAAAAAATAGGCATTGTCTTATTTTCAAACTTCTAAAATAAAAGTTGATGTTTTTAATGGAAATTTTATGATTTTTTATTAGGGTTCTAATATATTAAGCATTGTACAAATTTACGAATCATCATTTTTAGTTGAATATTGATTTTCCATACATTATAAATATAAATTTAAATTTTGATTGACATTTATAAAAACAATTTTATTATTATTTTAAATATATTACTGTGAAACTTTGTCATATTTTCCCATAAGATAATAAGCATATTATCTACAGTGAGTATTATCAACAAAGAAAGTTTATCTTCTAGAAATTTTTTATTTATGAAATATCAAAAATATAAAAAGCTAACATGAAGTGTTAAATTTTTTATATAACGTGAAGCATTTTTTCTTCATGAATAGTTGCACTTTTACTTACAAAATGTGCAATATGTTAAATCAAAATGCAATACTGGACATCACTATTTAATGTGAATATGGCATGATCCCCAATGTTTCTTAATTCTTTGTGATCCATGATAAATTTGATCAATAGAAAATTTTTGATTGTATTTTACACTTTATTAGTAAAGACAATACAGCACTATTTAAGCAGTCCTTAAACCACATAAAACATTTTATTTAAGAGAAACGTTTTCAGCAAATTCAAGCCATCATCAGCTCTAACAGTATTATAAAGAACAAGCAATTAAACAACCATTTTAATTTCTTTATAACAACTAAGATTCTTCTTTTATACTGCTTTTACCAGAGTATAATTATTAGTAAAGACAATACAACATATTTTACACTTATGTGGGACACCTTTCCTATATTTCACAAAAAAATTTTTCTGAAACAGGAAAAATCAATAGAGGATCATATGTAGGATTTATCAAGAAAATGAACAATTAATGGAAAACAATTATAAATTAAAAAATATGCATTTATAAACTTATAGCTCTGGTTGATATAAAGCACATTCTATGTTATTTATGTTTTAAATTATGATGTCATTCAAGAAGGAAAATTCTTGTCAAACATTCTTCACATTAATAATGCAGATCACACATGGATCTACACAGCATTTTCATATAAATAATTGCATTAACTGTACAAAATATATAAAAATAATGCAAAATAATGATAGGTGCAGTATAAAAGAATAATATGAAATAGTATATTATCTATGCATTATACAGTAAGACCCCATTTAACGCGGGGATACGTTCCAAGGAAACAAAGTGCTAAATGAAACAGCGTTAAACAAGGTCATTTTAACACGAATAATGAAGATAGGTGAAACAAGGCAGTGAATAAATTTATATATACATAGCATTTTTTTAAATTTTATTTTGTAACATATATTATTACTATTGTATTACATTAATTATAGACATTTTTTATTGCTAATATCGATTTGTATTCATAAATCATTCATGGAAAAATTCTTAAAATTAGAAAATAAAAAGTTTTAAGAACAAAAAGCAATAATCAGATTGAAGTAAGCTATAAACAGTGAAAAAATATTGATGAAAGAATAACGTTCTAATTTCAAGGAATTATAGTTTAAAGTGGCAGCATTCAGGTTAAAACTAAAATGGGATAATTGTTTTATTATTACTGTAAAATAACATTGATGACCAATCATAAATTTGAACTCTGACCGCAGCAGACTTTCGTATGAACTGCACTGCACTGCACTGATATCAAATGCACTGAGAGACAGCATAGGAGTATCAATGCAACGAATTCCTGCAATTTAGGATTTATGTAAGAATAATGGTTTAAAAAACCATGTCAAAGTGAATCGATAAAATTATAGAATTTGAAAAAAACCGCGTTATATTGAAACAGCTTTAAACAGAGCAGCGTTAAGTGGGGTCTTACTGTACTTGCATTTCTGAGGAATGAAAATTTTATTATTGAACTTAAGATGAGTATTATTGGCAAGAAAATACAATATTTTCATATGTTGAAAAGGAATAAAACTGTTTTTATTAATATTAAATGTATTTTAAAATTTCATATTATTGTAATATGGAAAACAGTAATCCAGTGAAAAACAATTTTATGAAGAAATAAAATTTGTATATTACCACTTAGCATTTTTACTATTATGTAGATAAAATAATTAAGTGGAATTTCCAATAAAACCTCTTTCAATATGATTTTTATTTCATAAGCTTGAGTATGATTCAGAAACCTTCCTTTTAATGTTGATTTTAAACATAACTAAATTCAGATTAATATGATATTTTTATTTTAGATGTACAAAAATATTTAGATACTTTGAATTATCAAAAATATATAACATTATCCAAAACATTTAATTATTATTATGAAACATAAGTATGCAATCTAATTGTTGATAATCAAATTTTAACATAATTCATACAATGATCTGTACTATTGATATTTGATTCATTTATGAATTTTGTCAGTAATTTTTATTAAGAAATGGTTATTTTATTTATTGATTTTATATGATGCAAATTATGTTGTTATAATATTAATTTAAGTACAGATATTAAAATGAGAGAATTGTATGTTTATACAGAATAGATTTTACATTATTTATTATCAATAATTATTTTATAAATTTCATTATATACAAACATTAAAAAATGGGATTACTGTTATATATAATTCCATTCCAATAAATTAGTCATTCCATTAATGTGAAAATAAAATTTATAAAGCAAGAAAAATCTGTATATTAAACGATTGTGATTATTTTAATATTAGTATAAGAGAGAAAATAAATTTTTAAATCTAATTTTTTATGGATTAGATTCATTTAGACATACATTTAAACCAAATATAATATGTTCTGAAAAGTCAGATATATGATAAACATAGAAAACTAAACTGCTTAAGTTCATTAAATAATAGTTTTAAAACAAGCACTTTTTAGCAGTAAACTCAGTAAATATTTTTTACTTTATTTTGTGAAGTACTTTTGGCTAATCACAATCTTCAGTGCTATACATTAACATACGAAAATATTCGAAAAATTGTTCAAATACTTCTGTATGTTATCTATATATGTTAATGTTTAGCGTTGAAGATGGCAATTAGCCAAAAGTACTTTGCAGAATAAAGTAAAAAAATATTTACTGAGTTTACTGCTAAAAAGTGCTTGTTTTAAAATTATTATATGATAAACAGTTTAATTAATATAATTTACATATTTGGTATTGCTTTTTTTATATTGAAAGAATTGATATTTTAATTAAAATTTATTAATTTAGATAAATATCACTAATCAAATTTAAATTTTTTTCATATTTTTTAATTCTAAAATTTTTTGTTAATTTTTTAATTAATGTATTTAAAGTTATTATACGAATATGAAATGGACCGGCAAATAAAAGAATATTTTCTGGATGCTCTTTGGGTAATTCAATTAAATTTTTTCTCCTAATAAATAAATTCAAATTTTACTAATTAAAATAATTTATTTATTTCTAACTTTTAGAATAGGGAAAATTTCCATATACATCAGTTAAAAGCATGGTCAATTGATATGCAACTTACAAGGTAAAAACAGTTTTTTTTTTTTTTCCAATAAAAAGCATCTTGAATAAGAATAATAAATTTGTAAAAACTACTTTAAAATTATCATTAATTTTTTAATAAATGTTTTGTATTAGTAAAATTATTATTATTATTTTTAAAAATTTTCTGCAAGATAAAGCATGGAAAAGTTACTGTATCAGCTAAGGCCAATTTATCAATTAACTTAATTAGATAGAAAATAATTGTGCACTGAAGTTCTGATTTTGTGATATCTGCATTGGAAAATTTTCTGACTCTGTTTTGGGTGTTTTAAAATTGTTGCTTTCTGTAACTGTATGTGTGTTCCTTTGTAATCTACTATTTGCAGATTAACATGCAATATTTTGGGGAGAACACCTGTGGCAGGTAGGATAGTTAGCAGTGTATCATTTTACAAAGGGCCATTCAGAAAGTAATTTCTAATCAGCTATAAAAATTAAAGAAGTAAGGCAAAAACATTGACATATCTAAATTATTTTTCTAGGTTAAATTCAAGTGGCAAATGTATTTGTCATATTGGGAAACAACTTTTCAATTTCCTCATCAAAGAAATCAGTTGTCTATGAGTTCAACCTAATCTGTACTCTATTCTTGAAGTGATCTGTCCTCACTCAATTTTTCATGTATTTAAAAAGTAATAATTGCTCAAAGCAACATCGAGACTATATGACAGATGATGAAACAAATCCCAATTGAAAATGTTGAAGCATTTCTTGAATATGAGCCAATAGTGTGGGTACACATTGTGCAACAAGATGATGCACAATAATGTGTGTCCATTTATTGCAACTTTTGTTTTGAATGGTTCTCTGAAATTTCTGTCTCACACAATACACTTTGAAATTGATTTGTGGTTATTTGTGCCACAAATTCCAGAAACAGCATGATAAATGAATAACTGCATGCATTTCATAGTTGGCAGGACCATTGATGATAATATTCATTTTAAACCACTGGTTACAAGTCAATAGTTGTCAGTTAAAAACATTGATGGCTTAATAGCTACTGAATCACATTATACTGCTACATATGTGCAACCTTCTGCCTGCTTCCTCCTTCACTACTAAAAATTAACAAAAGTTATTTTTCAAATAGCCCTCATATCTATAATGCCACTGATCTTTTTATTTTTATGCATAAATTATATACTTAAGTTTTTGCAATGTGTATTGCAAAAACAAGTATTTGTGCTAGTACTGTTTTATTGTTTATTATTTACTCTTAACATTGCTCTATCATAGTTTGTATGTCTTATTTTTTAGAACTGTACTAAAGCTAAATTTGTATCTAGTTTAATTTTTTGATACTTCATGGAAATATTTTGCAGGAAGTTATCTCTTTGTTTCATTTTTTCTCTCCATATATATTCTTTAAGTTTTTTTTGTGAAAGAAATAAATCAAGTTAAAATTTAAAAAGTTTTGAAATTGGCATCATTTTAAACATTTAAAAATTTTGTGACATTATTATTTGTAAAAAAATTAAAATCTTGTGAAGTCTAATAGATGATCTTCATTTTTGGTTTTTTACTTGTTGCAAAACCTAAAATGAAGAACTTGTCACATACAAATGTATAAAATTATTTCAAAGAATGAACTTGATGTTAACTATGAATAAGAATGAAATCTGATGGAAATAAATTTTCATCAGATTTCATTTTTTTCTGTACATATTTAATTTATGGTATTCATTAATTATATATTTTGGTATATATAATTAATATTTAATAAATCTATTATCTTAATTACTTCAACAATATACCAAACACTTCACAGAAATAATATAATTTTATTGAAATAATGAAATGCTTTACCATAAATCTATCATCAGCTGTTCATTTTGTGAAATGCTTGGTATATTATTGAAATAATTTATATGCGGAATTTAAAAATGAATCATTAAACTTATCATTTATTTTAAATTGTGTTGTTTGAAACAGTTATTTTTATATTACAGTAAAGGTCTTATACTCCTCTTAGCTGGAATGAATCCTCAGTTATCTTCACAGCTATCTTATGCATTTGGTAAGAATTAGATAATACTATAATTTGTATATTTATTTCCTATATTTTAAAATTTTCGTTTTGTATATAAATTTCTTGTTTCAGTTAAAATGATAGAACAAATTATTCAAATAAATAATTATGTAAATATTAAATATATTAAAAATTTATATTTTAAAAGATAAAAATTAAAAGATATTTTTAATGAATTCTCATTTGATATGATGTTTTTATAGAAAATTTTTTCTCTTTAAACAAAGCTAATTTTAAATTTAAGATGCTAAAAGAAATTCCAATTTACAAGAATACCTTGATTATCGCGGTTTCGATTATTGCGATTTTCGATTTATCCCGTCCAATTACAGGAATACCTCGATTATCGCGGTTTTGATTATTGCGATTTTCGATTTATCGCGGTTTATAATTTATACCAAAATTCGAATTATCGCAGTCACGAGACGTAGCCCACTACATATGCAACCAGAATTACATTTAGTTTGAATCGCCAATAGCCCACTACATATGCAATCAGAATTACATTTAGTTTGAGTCGCCACTCTCAAGTAGCGCTTCGTTTTTATCCAATAGTGCACTGCCCACCATTCACCAGTAACTATCCACCTCTACTTGAAGCACATGTCTCACAAGTAACTATCGACCTCTACTTGAAGTACATGTGGATATTTATTTCTCTCTTATTTACCCCTACAATAATGAAGTACATGTGGATATTTATTTCTCTTCTTATTTACCCCTACAGTGAATGCTAAAGGAAACAAGGATGATATCAAGGCTACAGCCTATCAAGAAGAAACGTAGAGTGATCAATCTGGAAGATTAGCCTGCTAAACACATTTCTTTTTTACCTTATACATAAAATTTAATTAATATAACTCAACCCATTTCTTTTTTACCTTATACATAAAATTTAATTAATATATTTGAAAAAGACTTGGCAGTGATCATTATTTCACAGCATCATTTATCCCAATTATCGTGGATTCGATTATTGCAGTATTTTTCGTGGCAACATTAACATATTTGAAAAATCCTTGGCAATGATCACCCATTTTACATGCATTATTTCTGATTATCGTGGAATTTATTATTGCAGTATTTTTCATGGCAACAATAACTGCGATAATCGAGGTATTCCTGTATATAAACTTTTTGAATTTTTAAACTACGATAATCAAGGTATTCTTGTATTAATTTATTGTTAGCTTCAATATTTTTTTGTCTCTATACAGCATATTATCTCTAACAAATTTACTTTCTTTTATCAAAAGAATAATTTTTAAGTTGCATATATTTTTATTTATTATTTATAATAACAAGCATTATAAATAATAGATAAAAATATTACTTAATTGTTATGAATTAATACAAATTTATCTTCAAGAATATCAGAATATTATGTCAAATAAATACATTGATTAAAAATAAATCTAATTAGCAAGATAGATTTTAAAAATATTTTTAAATTTTAAATGAAAAAATAAAATCTTTTTTGTTTTTTCATTTAAAATTGTTTTAGTTCACAAAAATAAATAAATATTTCTGTGAAGAGAAGAAATATTTATTTTCTATATTGACTACACAGGGTGTTTTTTTTATCTTGAGACAACGAAATATCTTAATTGGATCTCATTATCTGAAAAAAGTTGTAGCTAAAAGTTGTTGGGTTTCGAAGGGGCAATCAATTGGTGACCTTAAATCTGACCTTGACCTTCAATGTCATTTGAGGGTCAAGTCAGTTTTTTTTAAATGGGAAGACCTACTTTGACCCCAGCAATGGAAAGAGCGGAAAATTTCACAATCGGATATACCCTTGACCTTAAGGTTTAGGTCAAAGATCAAGATTATTTGCAGGTCAAAAGATTTTTCCAATGGGAAACCATAATTTTTATCACATTTTTTAATGACCTTATTACTTTGACCTTTAAAAGCATTCACTACTTTTAGCATTACCCAGGAGTATCAACGTGGACATAGTAGTTTTCTGCTCCCTTTGGGGTGCTTGATTTCAATGAATCCCCTCGCTTCTCACTATCAGGGTTGGTTATTTTCGGTGCATCACTCTACTTCTCACCGTTGCTTGATTTATTGGTTTTGGGGAAACATTTTATAACAAATGTTCAAAACGATGCCCTTTTACTTCAATGCATTTGTTGAAAAATGCATTGAAAATGGGATTAAAAATGTGTGTTTCCATTTAATTTCACAATAGTGAGAGGCGAGTTGATTCATTAAAATCAAGCATCCCAAAGGGAGCAGAAAACTATTACATCCATGTTATTACTCCTGGGTAGTGCTAAAAGTAGTGAATGCTTTTAAAGGTCAAAGTAATAAGGTGATTAAAAATGTGATAAAAATTATGATTTCCCTCCGAAAATATCTTTTGACCTGCAAATAACCTTGATCTTTGATCTAAACCTTAAGGTCAAAGGTTTATCCAATTGTGAAATTTTCCGCTCTTTCCATTGCCAGGGTCAAAAGTAGGTCTTCCCATTTAAAAAAACTGACTTGACCCTCAAATGACATTGAAGGTCAAAGTCAAGGTCACATTTAAGGTCACCAATTGATTGCCCCTTCGAAACCAACAACTTTTGTCTACAACTTTTTCCGAAATAATGAGATCCAATTAAGATATTTCATTGTCTCAAGATAAAAAACTCACCCTGTATATATAGTCAATAAATATTAGAAAATATTAATAAAGTAATATTAATTTAAATGTTAAATGTTTTGAAATTTATTTATAAATTTATAATGAAATATAAAATAATTATTTTTTATACTAATAAATGCAAATAAATATTATACAAAAAGAATACAGAAAGAAGTGAACTTATAGAACCCAAATATATATATATTAATGTATTATAAAAACTGTTATGATTACTTTTATATCATTCTAAAATTTCTTTCAATAAGTAAATACTATACATATTGAGAAATCATAATATATACTATACTATAGTATAGTATATATTAAAAAGATAAAATTGTATTATAATTCTTCAATATATATAGTATTTACATATTCAGTAGCTTAGTAAATGAAAATTGTTGTGGTTTATTAAGTTACTATTGGAAATTATTGTAAAAAAATTAAAATTAGATATTTGGAATATTCTTTGTGTAAATAAAGTTTAATATGATTATTAAAAATTGATTTTAAAATTATATAAGAATATTATTTAAAAACATATTGATGATAAGTTTTTGATAGTTCTCTAATTGAATTAATTATTAAAGTTACAGTTTAATTCTCCATTATTCTTTGGGGAGTGTATATCTTTCTTTAATTATGAGTTTTCTATTTATCTTTTACTAATTATTATTTTGTCATATAAAAATAATTTTAAGCATTAGAGGAAAATATTTTTCTTGTAAAATATATAATTTAAAATTTATATTTCATAGGAATAATAAATGTTTCTTCTGATATTATTCCAACGGGATTTACTTCATTTTATGTAATTAAACATACAGAAAGATATACAGTAAGTAAATATAGTTTATTATTTAATTTTTAAAATTACATCAGTTTATTTTCATGCTTTTTATTTGGTACCATTTCTTTCATATTTTCAAATTTATCAATATCTTCATATGCAAAAATATTTTTATACAGTATATATAACTTATTAATGTACACTTTTTAAAAAATTTTATTTTTAGATGATAAATGTTCACAAAAAATATTTTAAATATCCATAGTTACAAAGCAGATGGAGATAGTCAATAAATGCAATATTTAGCTTTCTACCTTTTAACAGTCAAACATTAAATAATTTGAATTACATAATACAGTCAGACCCCATTAACACGCAGTTTAGTAACACATGAGTCTGCTTAACATGCAGTCATGGCTACCTTGATAAGCAATCTTGATAAATAATTGCTTGTGATATCACTCTTAGACATCATCATCATTAAATCTTGTGATCAATGAGATTAGCTGCATGTTTAACCATTTTATATTGGTCAAATCACGCAGAAAATTCATATCAATGTTGGAACTTATATATTGCACAATTTATATCAATACTTAACTCGCGGTTCACTTAACCCGCAGTTTAATAACCATGGACCCCAACTACCACATGTTAATGGGGTCAGACTGTATTTCCTTGATAAATAATATTGGCCATTCTTTAAACTTAACTTTTATTCTTAAAATCTCATTCATTTTTTGACATGTTGAACAATTAATCTTCATATATATATATAAAAAGTGATTTTAATTGCCTCAAGTTTATGAAATAGAATATTATATGCTGTAAAGAGATTAATTCTTACAGAATTATTTCAAATATACTTTACTTCACTTAGTTTTCTTTAAAAAATTTTAAAATATAAAGCTTTGAGAAATTGATTACGTATTCATTATTCTTTAGTAATTGACATTGAAAATATGACTTCATTTCTGTGTAGTTGCAATTATTTAACTTTGTGCATTTTATGGCTTAGGTTTGATCTTTTAGGGATGTATTTTCTTGTTCTGGAGGATCTTGCTACTGTTGGGGATGTATTTTCCTGTTCCAGAGGATCTTGCTACTGTCCCATTGAGATTTGTTTTAAAGACGGGACTTCTTCTGGAATGATCTGATTAGGGGCGCACAATAGACTATTGCTGGTCGTGGTGCTTGGGCTGTGTAGGCTCCTTCCTTTTATCTACTACTACTACTACTACTACTACTACTAGTGCATTTTATCATGATGAAGTAAATTTTACAGATAATTCCTGTATTTTTACTACAAGATAATTTATAATTGGAATGCCATTAGTCCTCATTATAAAAAAATTTGGATATTTTTATTTATTTATGCTACTGTTATTACTTATTATAGTTATTATTTCAATATGATTTTTATTAAATTTTGTAAATGATAAATTTTATTTTCATTATATATTATATGAAAAATATGTTTTAAAATGAACTAATATATTGTAATAAAAAATATAAAAAATTTATGTGATTTTCAAATTTTAATACTGTATCTGCTTTCAGGAAAGAGATGAAGAAAAACTTTTGACTTATAAATTTATTTTACCTAGTGCAAATAGTCAATTAGCATATATCTACAGTAATCATATAATTATGTCTTTTCTTGGTAAGAAATATTAAATCTATATATTTATACCATATTAGCCCAAGTATAAGGTGAACTCCATTTTTAGTCTACTTTCTTAAAAGGAAAATCAGTCTTATAGCATCATCATGCTATTTGTTTATTCCCAATAAATTAAAGAATCTAATGATGGATCTATGAAATTTGTATATATAAAATTCAGTGTTTCTAGTTCTGCATAGGCTTCCAATCATTTGATTTCTGAGAACCAAATTCTTCATGGAAACTTCCTGCTGTTCATTAATAACATAGGCTATATGTGTCAAGATTATCCCAGGAGTGGGACATTTTGGGATGATATATACTTGGATTTTTGGATTAACAAAAATACCTTCATTTAAATCCTTCAGAGTTATATCCAGATTCAGATGATGTCAAAGTCTCACAAGTATGACATCATGATGATGATATAATTGATGCATGACATCATATTGACATAACAATGGGTGATATTTTCATTATTTAATATACTGGTTAATCAACATTAAAATTGGACACAAAAAAGTCAATGAATTCAAAATGCTATAATGAATTTTATTGCAAAATGACATTTATATATGATATATTGTTAATTTATCCATAAAGTTTATAAATCCATAAGGTCTGGGGTTGGTTAATTAAACCTTGTTTACCTTTATTAACCTTAAAACCTTGTTTATTAAACCTTGTTAATTAAACCAGTTTATTAAACCTTGTCTTTCAACCTTCTGGTTGATTTCACCTTGGGTTTTGTTAAGCCTCTCAATGTAAGGATTCGGGACCCGCGCCCCGTCCGCCCTTGTTTCGGCGCTGATCTTAATTATTACTTCGTGTGTCTCCAGCCAATGGGTCAATGATGCTACGTTAAACAAGTGCTCCATTGTAAAATATTTTTTATTAATAATAGAAAAATTATAAACTTTACAAATACTTATTAATACTAACACTTTGTTAGTTTCCTTAAAATACGTTGTTACTATTGGTCTTCCCAATAAATGAAAACAAAACTTTGTAAGGTGATTAATTTGTAGAGGTTCCCTGTCCTCGTCGAAAACATAGATAAACTGGGTACTCCAAAGGTTAGTCCACAACACAAATGACGTTAGTTCAATTCAGGACTTGGTTAGATAGATGATGACAAACAGCATAGACGGACACAGGCGTAGGACAGGGAATGATAAAATGATAAGACGCACACCTTCAGACGATTGTAGAAGACCACCTCTACTCCTCCTGTTGGTCGCTCCTTATACCATGATTAATTTACATAAATGACTTGTACATGTAAATGAAAATAAAATAATTTTAAACAAACATTCTTTGTTATTATTAATTCTTCTTTTTTGTAGACACTTATTAATCTGTATTACTTAATGTTACTTCTGAACGTTTTTTTTATAATTTTTCCACAACGTTCTTCTGTCTAGCGCATGCTCGCCATTACCCCCAACGGTCATTTTCTGACATGGCGCCAACCACCTTAGACGTGCTTTCTGTTTCAGGTAAGGATGAACGGATTTTAATTTAGATTTTTACCACCTGTTGAACTTTTCTTTCCTCTGCCCCTTTTTTCTTTAGATCCTCACATCAAGAGCTTTCAAAGTGGATACCACCAAAAATATTCCATGTGATTTGGTAGTTTAATTCACAGTAACCTAATCTATAAATTAAAGTTATTTTTTATCATCCAGAATGCCCAACATGATGGTGTAAGAGTTGCTATACAAATTATAATATATAATTGAAATACCTGAGCAATAACAGATACTCTGATTAATTTAAAATAAAAATCAAGTAATCTAAAATGATCTTAGTGTCATACTTTTTAATCTAATTCTTTCAAAATAACATAAGTATGAATTACAAAATTCTAAAATAACATAAGTAATGAAGTTACTTCTTTCTTGAATTTATTTTAATTTGATTTTGTAGGAAAAATATTTAATAAATCTGCATTTAATAAAAAATGTAAGTTGAGAATATTTATGCCACCATAAGCAAAGAATATTTAATTTATAAAATACACTATGCATTACTAAGTGATTTTTTTTTTTATTGAATATTTTTTTCTGAAAATATTTTCTGATTAAAACTTCTTACAATCCTTTTAGCTTGCTTTTTTTTGTATAAAATGTTTCTTATTTAATTATTCATATAATAAAACTATCTTTATTCATTTCGGCATGAAAGTGTTAAAGGAATTTTTGAAGAAAATTTTGAGTTTATGAAAAATCAAAAGAAATTTTACTATTTTTTTATCTTAACCAAAAGTATCATATAAATAACAAATTAAAAGAACAAAATTTAAAGTCTACAAAAGAAATTTTAGTAAAACTGATCAGTGCATAGTGATTGTTTGTATTGATTTAAGATTCTGATTAAGCTATAAAATATGATAATCATCTGTATTAATTCCTAATATGATTTTTAATCAAATTTGATCAAAAATGTTAGGGTTCATTATGTCTATATCAGATAAAATATTATACAGCTGCAAAATTGATGATGCATTTTGAAAATAATTTTTTTGAAACAATAAATAAAATTGTTTTTTATTTCATTGCATTTTAATTTTATAATAAAATATATGAAAAACTTAGCATTCAAATTAGATATTTTACATGAATTTATATGGTTACATGTTTGTGAAGAATTAACTCTGACCTATTCTGTTATTATTTTGTTATGCTCTTTTATTATTTATCATTATTTTCAATATTATCTAATGTATTATATTTTAGTTTAAGAGTTGACTTACTTCCACATCCTCCATCTCAATATTTCGCAATCATGTGTTACGGACGGACATCCGTCTTCCAGACGAGCTTTCTCGGGTAATGATGTCATCATCTAATCTAAATAAGGTTTACCACTGATCTGATATGAGAAAATAAGAATGATCCTGTATCAATGTTTTTTTCAATATATAAATGAATTGTAAAGAGAATGACATGAATGAATAACTCTGTAAGCTAATAATTTTAATCTTGTTATCTGTATTTATGTAAATGAAGCAACACGGGACTGACGTCACTTGATATAAAAGCTGATGCAACCAATGACTCTACGAGGTGTTGTATCGGCGAAAGGTTGGTTAAGTGACATTGGAATTCTTGTAAAGGTCTACGATTGTTTGAAGTTTGTATCGGTGGTGGAGGTAGTAGATTTAAATAGTATTTAAGGTTTATTCTTTGTGGATTTTTGGATATTTGAATTGGATTAAACAAGTTTTCTTGTTTAATTGATTGTTGCTTTATTCTGTTTAAATAAAGCTTTTATTAATACTTTTTTAAATGTTTTTTGAGTCTAATAAATTTATATTTTTTGTTATTTAATTCGTTTCAGAATTTATTCAATTTATTCGTGTACATTCTAACATCGTCTTGTTGTTTTCAATCTAACATTTATTCGTTACTTCTAGTTGCAATTTTCCGGTTTTATTTTACCAGTTAAACATTAATTATTGTTAGATTGTTTTGAAGTTCATTATATTTAAGTTAGAGTTTAGTTAAAGACTAAGCTCAGGCCGAACTCTGGATTGCAGAGTCATTAGAACCATTAAGTTTAGTTAGAATTAATATTATTGATATTTGTTAAAAATTCACGACTTTGCATGTTAGTATAATATTACAAAACTGTGAAACTTATTTGGACATTTACTTTATTTTATAAGGTAATCATCTATATTTTGCTGTTGATTTTATTGAAAATATCATTATACTAGTGCTAATATGGTAATTTTAAGTTAAATTTCATAATTCCTATTATACAGAAATTTTTTATTAAATCTTTACATTATTATTTTTTAATTTTATATAGTTGATACAGCTACTGAAGAGTCAGATGTTATTGAATTTAGTAGTCATGGAGATAGGATTTTAGGTGCAGGTAAGAGAAACATTATGGAAAAATAATATTAACTAATTATAATTAATTTGGAAAAAGTGTTTTTATAAGATAGAAAAAGAGAAATATATATAGAAATATTTTCTAGTTTATGTATATTCAACTTTAAAATATTTTCCATAATTTTTAGATATAGAGCATAAACATCTACTTTGTAAATTGCAAGCAAGAATATGTTAGTGTTCAACAGTTGATTTATTTATGTTTTGTATATTGCATATTTAATTTATTTCTATTTCAAAGTATCATATTATTGATACAATATCATTCCTTATAATATCAGTTGTTCAATTGATAAAAATATACTTGCAATTCTGGAATTTATGATTAAATTTTAGGATAATTGAAGAAGCTATATTTAAATTAATATCTAATGCAGCAGTGACTGAAGAAAAAATAAGGATTCAAGTGCAATGGGATAATACAGGCAATCCTCAATTTATGTAATTGAATTGTTGGATGAAATCCTATATAAATCAAATCGATGTATGTTGATGCATACTTTTATACAGTATTAATATGCTACAAAGACATAACAATAAAAATACTTATATTAAAGAATAAGCACAATAAGTCACATGATAATGCAGTCACTTATCTTCTTGGAAGATCCAGATTCAATTCAGAGTCTCACATCTCCAGTTTTAAAGGAAGTGTCTGGATTCAGTATGTTAACTAAAATTAATCTTACTTAATCTTAATTGATTTCACTAATCTAATTTGACAAAATTATGGCTGTTATGAACTATATTTATTAGTGTTGATTAAAACTTGTTTATTTATCAATTTACAAACATTACATATCTATAATACATTATAATAGTATCATAAATAAATCAAAATTTTGATTGATACTCTGGATTTAAAAAGTAAACATGCTTAATATAAAAAAATTGTTTAACATTGTTTTTAATTATATAATTTTTTTAGGAATATGCGATGGAATACCATTGTTTTTTTCATATACTCATGGCCTAGTTGCTGTTTTATCTAATCAAGCAGCTCCTCCTGCACCAGTTTCTGAACGTATTCAACTATTCGCAAAAATTTATTTGTAACCCACAAATTCAATTTTTGCAGCACTTTCGCACTTATTCGTGGATTCTTGCTGAGAAATACTGTTAGAAATGTTACTCTTATACATAGTCTCTGTGTCATACTGCCTGAAAAGTCTGGTGATGGTTTGAGATGCAATCCTGGTAAGTTATTAATTTAGATGATGAACAATGATGTAAAAAATATGAAAATAAATATTTCTTAAATAGTATTGTGGTTATTCATCGTGAGGTTGGCTAATGGCCGAAATCTCATAAAGCAAGAATCAATTACCATCTTTTACATATAGTTAATACTTCAATTAGTGCGAATTCGAATAGTGCGAGAAATTCATTAAACCCATTATTCGCACTAATCAAGGCCTACCTGCATATGAAGATGCTATATATATTTTTATAATGTCAACAGTTTTACTTAATGAAATCATGTTTTTAAAAAACAATTTAAGAAAAACTTTAAAATTTAATTCCAGACAAAACTACTTAAGTGGAACTGGAAGCAGATATTATATACTCTGCAAATCATTTAGAAGCTAATTTACTGTGTAATTTGGGATTGTGCAAAACAAGAACTTTTTAGCATACACTTTAATATATTCTTCCAGAAAATTTCTAGTTATCAAGGTTACTCATATCTATTCTATTTAAAGTAATGTGCTATCAGCTAAAATAGTTGTAGGTTAAGAACTGTGAAGCCATCCTGTTACACTTACAAAAATGCACACAAAAACAAAGCTCTAAACAGGATAAATACTTTGTTAACAGAAACGTTTTTGACCTTATCAGTAGGTCAACCTCAGTTGCAATAAATATACAAAATGAAGAGAAGAAACCCACTACAGAAATAAACAACTACAAAATGACGTAATAAGAGACGTTGTACAAACACTTATCAAGTGTGTAAATATGAAACCGGAATTTGCCAATAAATGGTGCCATCTGTCAATGTACCTTTCATCAAACCACATCATCGGTGCCATTGTTTTCTTTTGACATCTGTCAACAACATCCAATTCATAACCATACAAGTTTCATACAATAACACGTTTTTTACATGTTAAAAATGTTGACTTTTGTGCCTACATGTTACAATTTGCTGACATCATTGATTTTTTTGTTATCATTCGAAGAAAACTGCTGCAGAATCACATTGAATGCTTGTCAAAGCTTACCGTGAGCATGCTCTTGGTAAATCACAATGCTACGAGTGATTTAATAAATCAAAAGTGGTGATTTTGACATGAGAAACGAAGAACGTGGAAGACCACCAAAAAAGTTTGAAGACAGTGAATTGCAAGCATTGTTGGATGAGGATGACACTCAAATGCAAAAATAACTCACAGATCAATTGAATTGTCATGAGAAGCCATCTCCATACGTTTAAAAGCCATGAGAAAGATCCAAAAGCTGGGAAAATGGGTTCCGCATGAACTGAAGGAAAGACAACAGGAAAATCGAAAAACCACTTGCAAAATGCTGCTCGCCAGATACAAAAGAAAGTCATTTCTCCATTGAATTGTGACTGGCAATGTAAAATGAATCTATTTTGAGAATCCAAAGCACAAAAAATCTTGGGTTGATCCAGGACAACCATCGACATCGACTGCAAGGCCAAATCGCTTTGGATGGAAGACAATGCTCTGTGTTTGATGGGATCAGAAGGGTGTGATTTATTTTGAGCTGCTAAAACCTGGTGAAACTGTAAATACTAAATGCTACCAACAACAAATGATCAGTTTGAATCGAGCTTTGCATGAAAAACGACCAGAATATGATAAAAGACAACACAAAGTGATTTTGCTTCATGATAATTCACCATCACACAAAGCAAAACCAGTCCAGGAAACATTGGAAATACTTAATTGGGAAATACTTTCACGTGAGGCTTACTTGCCAGACTTGGCTCTGTCCGATTTTCAGTTATTTGCATTGATGGGGCACGGACTTGCTGAGGAGCACTTCACTTCCTATAAAAATGTACAAAAATGGCTCGATAACTGGTTTGCCTCAAAAGAAGAAGTTTTTTGGCATGGCATCCACACATTGCCAGAAAGATGGAAAAAATGTATAACTAATAATGGGTAATACTGCAAAGTCACGAATTTGAATGAATGTCAATACTATGTACTTATCAGCTAAGCCTAACGGTTAGCGACTCTGCAAATTCCAGAGTTCTGCCTGAGCTCAGGTCTTTTCTAAGTTCTAACTTAAATATAATTCTAACTTCAAACAAACAAACAATCTAACAGCTATAAACATAAACCGGCAAAAACGAAACCGGCACTGCTGCAGAATTATGAAACAAACAGCATATTTTGATGAACAGCACCTTTATAATTGAGCCTATATGATTTTATAATTCTCAAAAACAATTTATAATCAATCATCATTTATATCATTAGAATAATTAGTTAGATCAATACAATTCTGATTACATCATTAGGTTTTTTAACAGTAAATAAATATATAATGGTTTTGCAACTTTTGTAATTATTTTTAAATTTAAAAGCCTATTTAAAAAAATTCTTCTTCTAAAAACAAATGGAATTGTAGCAACTTTTACACCTTAGATGATATTGCAGGACCTATTTTTATTTTGTTAGTAAAAAAGAAGACATTCCAATTCCTCAAATACATCTTTGTATTTTCCTAAATCATTGAGATTATTTGGATTTTCACTAAATTTATAATTTAATTAGTCCTAAAAGTTTGCTTGTTTAAAATATTATTAATTATATTCTATTAATATGTTTCAATTCCTTCTACTATTTGCTATTTTAAGAAAATATTTTATAGATTTATAAATACAATTTTATTATATCGGCATCACGCATAACTATTTTTTTACATTTTAAGCAAGTTTTTTCATAAGCAGAGCATTTATATTTCTCATGATTTTTTCCACTTTTTTTTTACAAATAAATTTTTGAGTCTCCTATTAAAAATCTTTATATTTGAAAATATCTTTCCATTTTTAAATCTATACTTTTGATGCTGCTTAGTTTTATTTGATCCTTTTAAATCTTTAATAGCATCCATATTCATATTCTTTTCTTCAGATATTATTTTAAAATGTTTACAAATTTTTAGCATTTTTTGCATGATAAATTTATTTTTTTAATTAATGTTTGTATTTCAGGTTTTTAATACTTCATATTTGAAAAAACTTGCAAAACTAGAATTCTTAAACCAAGATCTATCTATATGTATATTTTATATTTACAAATCTGTTATAAATTTATTTTTTCATGATAAATTTATATACACTCTATTTAACAGAATTGTATCATTCCTGCAATTCATATTACTGATGTGTGTCTGTAACTTTGAACATTATTGAATTAGAAAAGTTATTGATAAAATCAAAATGTTTCATTATTTCTAATATTGGTAAGCAACATTACTAGTGTTTTGTTCTAGAACATGTATACAAAACAGACTGCATGTTAAAACTGTATTATGCTAATCAGCTATGCTTTATATAAATGTTGTGTTTTCATTTATAACAATATGAAAATAAAAACACATCTTTGTTATTGCATAGTATAAATGTATAATGGATTTTAATTTCTTGAAATCACATCATTCATTGACACAATTCACCAAGAATTATCTAATAAATGCTACTGAGTAGTTGTTTACTTGGTTAATTGTTAGATATACCCATGTAACTAAATATAATGTTTAAATATAAAACACAGAATGTAATCTACTTTTTCTATTATTTAAGTTTATATTTGCATTAATTTATTAAATAAATTAATCAATGCAATATAAATAATAATATAGAAAAGTTTATATGATAATGAAGGACTATTTCAAAAATAAGTATCTTTACAGAATCAAATTTAACATGAATTTCTATTGCAAAAAATATTTGGACCATAGCAATCTTCAAATATTTAAATCTGAACATAGAATAATATAATTTAAAATAAAAGTGGCAAAACTATAACATAAGAATGTAGCACAAGATATATAGCTCATATAGAAATTAATAATGCAAATTGTCTGAACGAATTTAATTATTAAATGAATCAAATTAAAGTAATACAGAAATAACAAATTACTTTTTTAAATCATCATATGCAATACAATATAATTTCAGATTTAAATAATAAAATTTTAACAAAATATTTTCTATACAAAAATAATACATTACCTGATCATTTCCTTTTTCAAAAAAATAAACATAATGATTCAAAACTTCAACAAATAATTGTACTTGGACACTGGAATCCATACATTGACTTGCAATACGTAAACCTTTTTTTAAACATTCCATTACCCTTTTACCATCATGCATCTAATAAAAATATTTTAATGATATTTAACAATATGATTTATGCAATACAAATATATGATAAATAGAATTCTTTACTACCTCTTCTCCATTAGTTGCCTGACTTTTACCAGACCAAAACAAATGTGAGCAAACACTCACTCCTCGGCACTGATCAGGTTTTTTTAATAATTTTGAAGCTGCTAAAGCACACTGAGTTCGAAGAGGTTCATGATTCTCTTCACTAAAACACAACATTTGTTCCACTGTAGCAATAATGAGTGTAATTGCTGCTAATTGTGCCTTGCTGTCAGATATTTCATCTTCATAGAGAGAAAATGCCTAGAAAAATATTAAAATTTATCTTGAAAAGTTGTTTTAAATCAGGATAGATTTTTTTTTATAAATATTTTTCCAGGATACTAAAATCTCTTATTTTTAATGTAGAGAAGCTAAATTTTAATTTCATTAAAACAAATAATTATTTCAGATATTACTTAATAAATAGATGAAAACAGTTTACAATAACTAAAAACTCATTTTATACTCAAATAATAAATGGATTTATTTACCATTTTCATTATTTTATCTTACTAAGTGATGATTTTTTCCAATAATTTAAAATCAATTAAAGATTGTTTTTATATTCTGTTTGCTGGATATAATAGGAAACTAACTTGAAAACATAACTAGATATTTAAAATGCTAATCATTATACCTCATAATTAAATGCTGTCTAATAAGTTTTAATTATTTGGCAAACAATAGTTAATATAACTATTTGAATTAGAAAGAGATGAGTTTTGAGTCATTTAGAATTGAGCCTATATCATTTTATAGTATTTAAAAACAATTTATAATCAATCATCATTTATATCATTAGAATAATTATTTGTAATTTTCTAAAATTATAATCATCAATAGATAAATAATTAAAAGATTCCATCTAATTTGCAACAATTAATAAATTTTCTGAAGAATGTTTTTAAATTTGAAATTGTATTATTATATTTTTTATTTATTTTTTAAAATAATTTTTTGATTTATACATTGTAGCAAGAATATAAAATGTCAGTGAATAATACAAGCAAATTAATTCATCAAAATCAAGATATATATATTTTATCATCATTGTTTTGCATAGCCAACCTCAGTTCATTTAATGAAAAAGTTTTTGGATTTCAGTTGATAAATATAGTACATCATAAGTAATTAAAGGACCAATGATAATGAAATATAACTGGATATATATCTGAAATTCTGAAAGAGGAAAAAGGAAAAAAAATCAACTCTTACACATGACCTGAAATTGTGCACATACCAAATTAAAATTTTCTTAAAATAATATTTTTTAAAATTCCAACCTCTATAATATTTACTTTGAAAATTTTCAATGTTTATTTAAACACTGTGTTTAAATAAACAGTGTGTTTAAAAATTTATGTATAAAAAAATATTTAAAAATAAGATTAGTTGATTTTTGATCTATTTAGAAGCATTCTGTTTTTCTATTCATTATTTTTTTTAAATTTAAAGAAAATTTTACTTGCTATTGAACTACAAATTAAAAGTGCTTATTTTCACATCTTATTCTTGATAACTAATTATATACTTATGCAATATCTTCAGAAATGCATTTTACTATATACAAACATATTTATACTAAAATGCATTTCTGAAAACATTAAGAATACTAATCTTGAATTATGTATAGGCCTAAATATAATTCATATAATAAAAATGTGAATTTGAAATAAAATACTAAAATTAATTTATTATATATTACTGTACTGATCACACTATAATGAATTTTAAAAAATAATTCAAATTCAATACTTTTTAATTCTGTAAAATAAATTTATTAAAAAGAATAAATGCAGTTCTTGTTAATTATTAACAAGTTTTTGTTTTTTATATTAAATTATATATATAAAATAAAAGCAATAGTATTTTTATGAAAAATGTATAATCTATATTACATGTTCAGATGAATAGCAACTGATTATTATTTGTTCTCTTCTGAAATATAATAAAATCATTGAATTTATCTTTTTTTAATTATTCTCAATTATTTGGAATTCCACTTTATCCAGCATTGTCATAAAGCTATGATTTTTTATTAAGAGTAGTGCTTAATGACCATTCTTACAACTAATACTTCATAAGATAGTGGACGTTTAAATGTATATGTCATCATGGTAGATATTCACAGGAACAAAAAGGTTATCACATGCTCCTACTGTTTCTTTGTTCAATATGTTACATAATGGCTAGTTTGTTTAGCTTTGCTGATGTTTATTTTTGGCTAGTTTGTTTAGCTTTGCTCCTTTTAAAAATTATCATTGCTTTAAACAATATGGAAAGCAAAATGAAAAAAATATGTTTCTTTCAGTTGAATAAACTCAAAACTCTAGAGAGGATAAATAAAATCAAATTATAATAAATATCATTTAATAAAAATTTTAGCTGTTCAATATATAGTTGGAATATGTATTTCTTCCAAATAAGTATATGGATGTTATTGTATTTGTTAAAAAATATTCCATATCTTTCTTCAAACAAGTGTATTCATGTTTTTGCAATTTTTTAAATAAATACAATTTTGTATTTGTAAGATGCTCTCATTTAATTTGCAATGTATATTTACCAATTTCCACATTATTCAATATTTTTGAATTTCTGATTGCCCCTTTGTCCAGTCAGATCAAAGCAGACAATTAAGAATTTGCTGTATTAAAATTTAAATTATTTTTAAATATTAATAATTGAATTTCTATCTATTTGATAGTTTCATCATCAAATAGAAAAAAAATATTAAAAAATATAAAAAATCATTATAAATACAAAGACATTAGTCAAAATAAAATATATATTTCATTTCATTTTGAATTTCTTGCTTAAAGCTTAGTAGTATATTTTAGTATTAGTGAAAAATGGCACACTAAAATGAGTCCATGGGGATGGCAATCAAGAGCCCTTTCTTTTACTGGTAGTATTTACATCAAATCTAAAAAGTATAATCTTTCATTTTCAATTCCAATCAATTTATATAATAAATTAAAAGCTGGAAATTTAAGCTTTCTTATAGCTTAAATTTTATATTTCTATGTAATTCAACCTTTATATAGAAATTTAAGATTGAAAAAAAAAATTTATGTTTAACTGTTGCTGTAGATTAATAAAAAGACAGTTATCAAAATAAATATTCAGAATCATAATTATCAAGTTTGATTCATTAATCTATTGCCTAAATCAGCGCTTCTCAAACTTTTCCACTTAGTGACCCCTTTTAAATTGAGAAAATATTTTCGCGATCCTGATTATAGAGGTATATAAACTAAGAATACGAATTAAAACATTTGCTAAAATTTCTGCGACCCCAATATTTGGTTACGCGACCCCATACCCACACTTTGAGAAGTACTGGCCTAGATGAATGAAAATATATATTTACATTAATATTGAAAAAATATACCTGAGACACAAATTCATATGCAATTGTTTCATGGTTTTCAAATCCTATTTGTCCAGCAGCTAATGCTCCTTGAAGGAAGAGCCGAAGAGGAAGTTCTGCCATTTCAGCTTTAATTAATGCTGTAATAGTTTGATGACAAAATTGGAAAATTTTTTGGCATTTTTTTTCCCATTTATCATCCTAAATGAAAAAAGATCATCAGTATCATAATTAACATATTATATATTAATAGCAATCATCATCTTTATCCTTGATGAAAGAGATAGTGTATGTATCTATGTATGTACACACACACACGTGCAATTTACAGCATAATAAATGTTTGTAAACATAATACTATTAAAGCAAAGAGAAAAAGGATGCTACTGAAAATATGTCAGAACATTAATCTGTTATAAATGTTTGTAAACATAACACTATTAAAGCAAAGAGAAAAAGGATGCTACTGAAAATATGTCAGAACATTAATCTGTTGAATGTATTTGATGTCAGACATCATGGAAGTGAAACAAAAATGATAAACAATAAAAAAAAAATTTCAATCTTGATTTTATTAATCAAGCTTTTGCAAATCAGTTTTTTGTGTGTCTTCATTAAAATACATCCTTCTGATGGTTTCTAAATTTTTTTTAAGTTATACGTAAATAAACATTGTTTATATTTGAGTGACTCAATAGAATTTGGATTTTTTTTTTATCCCATCCTATCAATTTTATAGTTTAATCTATCAAAGTTATCCCAATTATAAATTTGATAAATGATATCATTAAAATTTTTAGGAAAAAACTCAAATTTTTCATAAAATGAGTTATAAAATGCTGAAAATTAAAAATTTTGTAGATAATAAGAAAATTATGGTTAATTCTGTTAAATAAAATATATTTTAATCGTTCAATGAACTACAAAATTTCATTTACTAATTCTGTTTATTAATGGACGAAAATTATGGTTAATTCTGTTAAATAAAATATTTTAATCGTTCAATGAACTACAAAATTTCATTTACTAATTCTGTTTATTAATGGACGAAATTCACATGATGTCATGATCATGTGTCTTAGTGAAAACATTCAGTGATTTGCTTAAGTTTAAACAAAAAGGCTTATCATGCTATTTTGTTTACTATATTTAAGAAAAAAAAAATCAAAATACAATTTTATTATCGTTTCTAATAGCTATTGTATAATTTCATCCCACTTCTTATTATGAGTAAATAAATTCAGCACAATTTTAAAAGTGGAAAATACAGTATATTTTACTAAACTTATTTTACTACAAGTTTAGTAAAATATACTGTATTTTCCACTTTTAAAATTGTACTGAATTTATTTACTCGTTTCTAATAGCATTAAATAATTTCATTTTTAAAGTTATTATTTACTCTATTATAATAATTTATATAGGCCTTGAATTTTTATTATATATTTAATGGATATCGCTTCCAGATATACGTAGTTCATTACATTATAGGCATTTTACAATTTTCAATTTGAATTGTATTTGTTAGAAATTTAAGAAACTGCAATTATGCAGAAAATAAAGCATGAATAAAATTACTGTCAAATCAGGCATTCTACTTTGCTATTTTCTGATGATTAAGTTAACTGGTGAGAAAAGTCAACTGATGAGTTTAGTTATAATAAAGTAATTTTGTTCTGTTAAACATTTGGTCTTCATTAATAGTATAAATTCAATATTGTTAACAATCATATACTAAATTTTCCATTATTAATGAACATGAAGCTAAAAATATATTTCTACTGTATTATAAGGATACCGAAATTTCCTACCTAGGTAAAATATGATCCAAATATGATTCAAAATTACTCTGAACTTCAAATCTGCAGAAATAAATATATTACAGTTGATTTTTAACCCACAGCCCACAGTTACCCAACTGAGATTGTTCAGACTAAACCAAAATAAAATGCCATTACTATTGAACCAGGATTTTCTTTATACCATTTACAAACTACATGAAAATAATTTCCAACAGTCCATATGTAAATACTCAAGTATATAATTAGATTAGGAAAAATTGTAAGTTGTCACAAATTTATCCGGATTGATTGTATAAGCTAAGAAAAAACAGTGGGTTGTATTTACCTCATTTTTTGATGAAATAATCAGTTAAACTTTGTTATTTTCTTCTTCATTTCAGCTTTTACTTCAGCAATGACATTAAATTTGTCATTGCTATTCACATGAAAGCAAATACCTTGAATAAATTTTTCCTTAAACATAATAGCTCCTTTTTTGTTTTCTTAAAAGAGCTTTTAGAAGTTTACTAAAATTTTGGCAATAATCCATAATTTGGACAGTACTAAAATTTGTTAAATTTAATGGAACATCTAATAAAGAATGAGTAAGTACACTTTCTGCCATGCTTAAAGCAAAGTTGTTTTCACAAAGACGTGACTTTCATAATCTCGAACAAAGGAAGGTGAATATACTCTATTTGTACAGTCGTACATATTGAATTTAAGAATAATTAGTTATACAGTTTTTGATTTATACAGAAATTTGGGATTAATTAATAGTATGTCTCTAATTTATACCCTACTATATTTAAAATTTATGTTTGTTCTCTTTTTTTCCTTTTCATTTTCAGTTATTCTTCATCTTTGTCAGATATTAAATATTTCATAGAAATTGCATGAAATTTCCATACAAACCATAAAACAACTCTGATCATAATAAACAAATCAGCTCATCCAATTCATAATAAGGTCAACTATCATTAATAACTTAATAACTATCAATATTTTATTGACTTAAAAAAATCATAAGCATTTATAAATACTTTCTAAGCTGCTATATTTTTAAACATTTTTTTAAATTTTTTTCATCTAAAAACCCTGATTTTGATTTCAGTGAATGAGAAATAAACTAAAATTTTAACTCAAATTAATTGGAAAATATTAGATAAGCAAATTATTTCAATTAATTTATTACTACATAATTACCTCTTTACTAATTTCTTTATATCTAAATGCAAGTTTATATTCTTGAAATACTAATGGTGGTAATGTATATTTTATTCTTTGATTTCCACCATTTCCAAAATGTTTTCTTGCTGTATTTAAAATCTGTAACAAAATAATCATAAAAATATTTAATAATTTACAATTTATTAAAAAGTAAATATATTTCTTTCTTAAAAAGTTCATATTCTTTTTATTGAATATAAAAATTTTTATAATCAATTCTTTTTTTTTTTTTTTACGGGCCTGAGGCCCATTGAAGGGTGGGGGCCCCGCGGGCCCACCCGTGAAGTGGGGCCGTCGGGGGCACGGCGCCCATGGGGTGCAGCTTCCATGGGCCCCCGTGCAAACTAATGCTTAATAAAATATATAGTAAATAAATTTGCAAGATAAGCTATTATTACACAATATGCTGTTATACCTACACATTTGAACTAATGCTTAATAAAATATATAGTAAATAAATTTGCAAGATAAGCTATTATTACACAATATGCTGTTATACTGTATAAAGTATTATAAGATTAGATCACAACAGTACATTTCCGCTCATTTATATGAGCAGGTAATTTCTAGTATTACAAAATGTAAAAGAAATCTTTTTAAGATATTTACCATTGATGAACAAGGTTGTGAATATATTTACGACAAAATTCAACATAATTTATATTCAAAGTGAACCATATATTTTTTGACCACTATATCTTGATACGGATGTTCTGTTTCAAATTTGAAATGACACGTGGTATATGACGAATCGTACTTCCTTTCTAGAAAGCTAATAATAACCTGTTTGTGTTGAGGACAATAGTCTTACATTTTATTCTACTTAATATCTTAAGTTAAAGCATTTTTCATCGGTTTCTCAAATTTAAACATCACCTAGATTAATAGAAATAAAGACAAAGTTATATTGAAATTATAAAAAGACAATATTTTTTCATCTCATTGTGTTTTTGATAGAAGAAAGGGCATATTTTTAATATGACTTCTAAAATAGTATTTTGCACTTACCGCAATAAAATTTGTTAACAAACAAAATGAACCATATTTTTTACTTATGACCAAACACTATAAGGGACGATTGCTATCGATTAACTGGGGAGATGTTCTGTCACGTGCTATGCACCCTTCCTGTCGATAATTGAAGACATCTGTATACTTGTAAGATGAGTATAGTATAGTAGTCAGGTTGTTTGAAATATGGGTTCCACATAGTAAATTAGGTCGAGAAAAAAAAAGATGTTTTATTAAAAATGTGTGATTCCGATATTTACATTTCAACATTTTTATTCTAACATGGTAAAATGTAAATAGGCTAAATTTATAGTTCATTGTACAATAAAGATGAAATAATGGAAAATTGATTTAGATTAGTTTTCTTGTAATCCATTTTAGATCTGCTTTCGATTTCTCTCTCTCTTGCGCTGTTTATTATACTAGCATACAGTGTATCAATCGATAAAATTTAATTTCTGTAATTTAATATAAAGAAAGAGAGTGAAATGGGACTCTTAATCGTTGGCAGATTTCTTTTATTATTATTCGGAAAGATTTATTCTTCATATTTATTTCTTAATTCCTGTTAAGCAGTAAAATCTCATCTGAGAGAGCGTATTGACTTGGCATTTAATTAAAAAAAGTAAGTTTAATAATAACATTTCATTTTTCGTATAAAATAATAAAATTTTCGAAAGTAAATCTGAAAATTGAGACACTTTTATTTTATTTGTTTTTTTATAAATTCAAGTTTAATATGACATTTTATTATTTTAGACAGCAATCTTGTGTTCTAACTAATGTGACCATACGTCCCGGATTAGCCGGTACATTCCCGGTTTTTGAGTATTTGTCCCAGCTTGAAAAATATGTCCCGGTTTTAAATAAAATGTTCCGGATTATCCCGTTTTTTTATTTATAAGTAAATAGTTCGTATTAAAAAATTAAGAAAAAAGATTAACTGGATTCAATTTTAAAAAATTAGCTTCTAAAGAATTCTTCTTTCCAACTTTTACTATACATAGAATATAGTCACTCTAATAGAGTGCGCTGGAAAAGTAACTGTACACCTATAATAAACACGATTTTATGTTGAGGGATTGTATTCCTTGCGCTGGAGTAATGTTTTCTGTAAAGGTCTGCAGATATGTCTGGATGTTCATGGGGACCATTTCTAACGACTACTGTAAGGTAAGTCGATGTTACGTATTGTTGTACTAGTATAGTTACAAGTAATTGTTGCTAGTATAGGGTGCGTTCCAAACCACAACAGACTAATCAGTGATGAGTAAAAAATCTCAGCAAACCGTTCCAAAATACAACATGCCAATCAGTGTTGAGCTCATCAGACGCTCAGCACAGTTATCGCAGTCTATAGGTGGTGAGTATGCTGACATTGGTTATCCAACATGGCGAAAGAAGTAGTTTATACTTGATAAGACTTTAAAAGTTAGAGTGTAACAAATCATTATCATCGTCGTTGTTTATTGGCAAATAAATTTTAGTGCTTGCTAATGACGCTAAAGAAGTTATAACATTCATTATTGTCGTCATTATCACCTGTTAGCCGCTATCTTATCATCACACTTAGCAAGTCGTTCCAGAAACGAACTGATGTTGAGTTATTTCTGATGACATAAGAGACTAATCACTGATGACTTGCTGTTAAGATTTGGAATGCACCCATAGTTATGGCAGGTATACAGGTATAGTTACTTTTCGAACGCAATGTGGATGAATCAATATAAAGAAATAGTAATAAAAGTAAAATTTTATTTTTTGTCATACCCTCTACGCCCCAAATATCTAGAGCGTCCAGGGTTGAAATTAAAAAAAAATCTGCTGACTTTAGTTTTAACTAAAAGAAACAAAATATTATAATTTTTATTATTATTATTTAAAATCCAATTTCGAAAAATAAATTTTGAATTCGCCTGAAAATTTATTGATTCCATTCGCTTTTTACAAGATTAAAATGTTTTCTTTTTCTTTTTTTTTCCTTATATATGTCAATCTTTAGTAAAGGAGGCATTACATATCTTCGCTTTACAACTCTTTTCACTTAACAAACGCATTAATGTTACATTTCTAATCTTCTTTACAACAAATTCGCTTCAGTTTGGACCGACTTACTGATGTTCCTTACAAGTTTCTGATGCGTACAAAAAAAAGAAACATCCAACTGTTCTATTCAGAAAGGTCAAAGATACCATTTTTAAGTTTTTTTTTCTAAACTTTATACGAAACGTTTTTGTAACTGCAGCCAAAAATAGAAAAGAAAAAAACTTTTATACTTTTGTTACACTTTTTTATTGTTGCCACTTTCTGGATATTTTCTATTTTACTTCAGATGCCATTAGAACGTTTCGCGACCTTTTTTTAAACCTTAAATAGCTTTGACAATAGAGATTTTCGTCTTTTAATGTGGTAATAATTTTCTATTAGTAGTTTTTATTAAAATTAATTTAATTTTATCAAAAACGTTCCACGGGTTCTCTGTTTTTAAACTTTTTATATTTATATTTTCAGTTTCCTTATCCATAAGTAAATTTTGAATTTCTTTTTTTTTTTTTTTTAGAATTACCTTATCCATAAGTAAATTTTGAATTTCTTTTTTTTTTTTTTTTGTTTAGAATTTCGAATGCTGGATTTCCTTTCTAAAACTTTCGGCAGTTAACTTCGGATTTTATCAGTCGATGCATTGAATTTCATGAAACTCAGTTCAACGACATTTGCAACCTTTTAATAAATAATTGATACAGAATCCCCCAAAATGCCGTTTTATTCATGTATAGCACCTAAATCTAGAAAACAAGCTATTTTTGTCGTCGATATAAAATGCGATACACTTACGTTATAGAGAAAAACATTAAACTAATAAATATGTCAATGAAATCTAATGAAACAGTTTGTTTATTTAAAAAATATATTTTTAATCATTTATTGTTGCTAGGTAACTTTCGCGAGATAAGATAATTTTTTTAAATTGTAAAGTGACCCAGAGAGGTCGCTAAAGTCAAGGAACAACCTCTGGCAACACTTGCAGAACGTTTTTTCATTCCACATATTAGGGCAAGATATTAGGGTGAATTTTTAAATTCAATACGGCACAATTTTTAATGCACAATTGTCGCTTTATCGAAACACGGCGAAAGTGGTACAGATCGAAAGGGGGGCGTAAACATTCAAAAAGTCCCTAGTGGAGTTAGGGTGAATTTTTAAATTCAACACGGCACAATTTTTAATGAACAATTGTCACTTTATCGAAGCACGGCGAAAGTGGTACAGATCGAAAGGGGGGCGTAAACATTCAAAAAGTCCCTAGTGGACCAGCGGTCAAAGGTTAAAGATGCACAGGCGGCATTGGTAGCGAAACACGGGATCAGTACGCGTCGCTTCGCAGACTGCGGCGAGGTCAGGCACAACATCAAACTGTATGCACCATTTGCAACCAACGGAACTTTGCGGCTTTATATCTCGTAAACCTTTGACCTTTGACCCCTGGTCCACTAGGGATTTTTTTGGGTGTTTCGGCCGCCCTTTCGATTTGTACCACTTTCGCCATGCTTCAGTAAGGCGACAATGTGCCTTGAACACACTCCATCAGTAATGTAAACCATGTTCGTCAAACTATTTGTAAATTCATCAGTGACGTCACTGGTGTATTCAACACTAAATAACCACATCAACCATAGTATTTGTTCGGTTGACGCTGGAGGACACCAATGATCTATGATGGACACAGACTTTGACGTCATTTTTAAGATGGCTGCTTCCATGCGAAAAATAAATCTAAAGATTAGAGGATCAGTTTATGTTGTCTGTTGATAGTTCCACAGCAGATATTTTTTTGCATTTAAAAAAATAAAGGGATATTATTTTCTACATCGATATTAAAAAATTGATTAACAGTAAAAGATAAAATAACATCCATTGACGTGCAAGGGTTGAATTTAAAAATAGATGCTTTAGCACCCACCGGTGGGTTGTTATGACGTCATTTTAGATGTACATCAGTGGTAGAGAGTGTTGAATTTAAAAACGCACCTTTACTATTTTGGTGATGGACGTTGACCACCATATATGCACTCATATTAGGAGAATCACTTTAGTCCCTCACTGTACAACATTCATAAAAAGAAACCAAGTATAAATAAATATCACTTTTAGAATACGTAAATTGAAATTAATTTTAATAAATTTATATTATACGCAAAATTTACCTACCCTGTAAATAATTATTTTAAATTTTAATATTTATTATTATTTCAAAAGAAATTAATTAAGTAAAAACTTAAACAATATTTACAAATTTTCTCGACAAAACTGATTAAGAATTTATTCGAAAAAATTCAATTCTTCTGATATAATAAACGGGCATCAAGGATTTTTGGAGTAATATTAAACACAATAAATCTTATCTAACAATAGAGATGCTTTATGAAAAGATGTTTTCTCTGTAAATACTGCTAACCGAGAACATGTAATTCTACATTTATGTTCCGGAAAAGCTATCTAAAAAAGTAATGATAAAAGAGGCTCTTAAAAATTCTGTTTATTACTATTTTTTTAATGTTTACGTGATTGGGATGATGGAGCGTTTAAATTATATACAAAATATGAATCTTTTTTCATATTTTTAGAACCATAACTTTCACGGTGACTACTGCAACATGTTCTTCCTTTTTTTTTTATACTAAAGTGATCAGATTTTCTGAACTTCAACTCGGGACACTATAGATATTGAGGGTATATTAGGTATATATTAGGATGTGGGGTTGGACAAAAACCAAAAGTAGCAGAACAGCAAGAGCAGTAACAGGAAAGTCTTAATAAACTGAGCGTATTCGTTTATGTAATGTTTTTCACCGAAGATCCAATAATCCGACAAGCCCTGGTCCCATATGTTTCGGATTACAGAGACTCTACTGTACTTTTATTACTTTTTCTTTAGACTCATCCATATTGGTTACATTTAGTGACCATATTCTATGTATAGTAAAAGTTAGGAATGAGAATTCTTCAGAAATTAATTTTTTTTTAAATTTAGAAAGAAAAATGTTTTTTTTTTTTTAACAATGTAAAAAGTAAATTATTAAAAAATTAAAAGAAAGCAGGAAGTGATAAAGACACACAAACAATATATTTTACTATTAAGTTGAGTCTCTATAGTCCGACACTTCCAGTAGTCCGACACTCTGCGAACTATCGCGCCGTCTATGTGAAATTTTCATGTCACAACTTGCCGATGTGCGAGAAAGAGAGAGAGACTGATGTAAACAAATTTCAGTTGCTATTCTTTCGTTACGCAGGCGTTATAGTGGGACTAATTTTTAAACTCAATACATTGTTTACTGTAAAACAGTGTTTTTTTTTGCTATGTCAGTGTTTGTTGTTTATATAATGCCGCAAATCGAAAAAAATGAAAAATCAAGATAAAGTTGAAGGGTTTGTGGAAGATTTGAACAGCAAGAGCAGTAACAGGAAAGTCTTAATAAACTGAGCGTATTCGTTTATGTAATTTCATGTTTTTCATTGAACATCTAATAATCCGACAAATCTCTGGAATCCGACAAGCCCTGGTCCCATATGTGTCGGATTACAGAGACTCTACTGTACTTTTATTACTTTTTCTTTAGACTCATCCATATTGGTTACATTTAGTGACAATATTCTATGTATAGTAAAAGTTAAGAATGAGAATTCTTCAGAAGCTAATTTTTTTTAAATTTAGAAAGAAAAATGTTTTTTTTTTTAACAATGTAAAAAGTAAATTATTAAAAAATTAAAAGAAAGCAGGAAGTGATAAAGACACACAAACAATATATTTTACTATTAAGTTGAGTCTCTATAGTCCGACACTTCCAGTAGTCCGACACTCTGCGAACTATCGCGCCGTCTATGTGAAATTTTCATGTCACAACTTGCCGATGTGCGAGAAAGAGAGAGAGACTGATGTAAACAAATTTCAGTTGCTATTCTTTCGTTACGCAGGCGTTATAGTGGGACTAATTTTTAAACTCAATACATTGTTTACTGTAAAACAGTGTTTTTTTTTGCTATGTCAGTGTTTGTTGTTTATATAATGCCGCAAATCGAAAAAAATGAAAAATCAAGATAAAGTTGAAGGGTTTGTGGAAGATTTGAACAGCAAGAGCAGTAACAGGAAAGTCTTAATAAACTGAGCGTATTCGTTTATGTAATTTCATGTTTTTCATTGAACATCTAATAATCCGACAAATCTCTGGAATCCGACAAGCCCTGGTCCCATATGTGTCGGATTACAGAGACTCTACTGTACTTTTATTACTTTTTCTTTAGACTCATCCATATTGGTTACATTTAGTGACCATATTCTATGTATAGTAAAAGTTAGGAATGAGAATTCTTCAGAAATTAATTTTTTTTTAAATTTAGAAAGAAAAATGTTTTTTTTTTTTTAACAATGTAAAAAGTAAATTATTAAAAAATTAAAAGAAAGCAGGAAGTGATAAAGACACATAAACAATATATTTTACTATTACAGTTGAGTCTCTGTAGTCCGACACTTCCAGTAGTCCGGCACTCTGCGAACTATCGCGCCGTCTATGTGAAATTTTCATGTCACAACTTGCCGATGTGCGAGAAAGAGAGAGAGACTGATGTAAACAAATTTCAGTTGCTATTCTTTCGTTACGCAGGCGTTATAGTGGGACTAATTTTTAAACTCAATACATTGTTTACTGTAAAACAGTGTTTTTTTTTGCTATGTCAGTGTTTGTTGTTTATATAATGCCGCAAATCGAAAAAAATGAAAAATCAAGATAAAGTTGAAGGGTTTGTGGAAGATTTGAACAGCAAGAGCAGTAACAGGAAAGTCTTAATAAACTGAGCGTATTCGTTTATGTAATTTCATGTTTTTCATTGAACATCTAATAATCCGACAAATCTCTGGAATCCGACAAGCCCTGGTCCCATATGTGTCGGATTACAGAGACTCTACTGTACTTTTATTACTTTTTCTTTAGACTCATCCATATTGGTTACATTTAGTGACCATATTCTATGTATAGTAAAAGTTAGGAATGAGAATTCTTCAGAAATTAATTTTTTTTTAAATTTAGAAAGAAAAATGTTTTTTTTTTTTTAACAATGTAAAAAGTAAATTATTAAAAAATTAAAAGAAAGCAGGAAGTGATAAAGACACACAAACAATATATTTTACTATTAAGTTGAGTCTCTATAGTCCGACACTTCCAGTAGTCCGACACTCTGCGAACTATCGCGCCGTCTATGTGAAATTTTCATGTCACAACTTGCCGATGTGCGAGAAAGAGAGAGAGTCTGATGTAAACAAATTTCAGTTGCTATTCTTTCGTTGCGCAGGCGTTATAGTGGGACTAATTTTTAAACTCAATACATTGTTTACTGTAAAACAGTGTTTTTTTTTGCTATGTCAGTGTTTGTTGTTTATATAATGCCGCAAATCGAAAAAAATGAAAAATCAAGATAAAGTTGAAGGGTTTGTGGAAGATTTGAACAGCAAGAGCAGTAACAGGAAAGTCTTAATAAACTGAGCGTATTCGTTTATGTAATTTCATGTTTTTCATTGAACATCTAATAATCCGACAAATCTCTGAAATCCGACAAGCCCTGGTCCCATATGTGTCGGATTACAGAGACTCTACTGTACTTTTATTACTTTTTCTTTAGACTGATTCATCCATATTGGTTACATTTGGGTGATCATATTCTATGTAGAGAGTAAAAATTGGGAAGGAAAATTCTTCAGAGGCTAATTTTTAAAAATTAAATCTAGTTAATCTTTATTTTTTAATTTTTTAATAAGAACTATTTACTTATAAGTAAAAAACGGAACAATCCGGGCATTCTATTCAAAACCGGGACAAATCCGAGACAGATTCAAAAACCGGTACTGTCCCGGCTAATCTGGAACGTCTAGTTACTTTATTTATACTAATATATAAGATAGTACAGTAATTCCTCGTTTAACGCGGTTAATTGGTTCCACAGAAACTTCTCGTTATACGAGATTCACATTACATACAAGAAAGGAAATTAGGTTCTAGAAGCCTCTTTTTGTTTTTAATTACAAAAAACAAAATAAAATTTGCAATAATAATGTTTTTTAATTAAATCAGATAATTCGTATAACTTGAGAAAACATAAAAATCTTATTATGAAATTATAAAAATTAAAAATTGCGCTTGCATTTCATTACTTGTGACACATTAATTTACTACAAATGGAATAGAAAGCATTTTTAATTCTCATCGCTGTTTAAGAGAATAAAATTTGTAAACGCGTTGTGTGAATACCGCGTTAAACGAGGGATTACTGTACAACTTGTGATTTTATATATTCTTCCGGAAAAATATTTAAAATTAAGCGATTTGTTTAAATTCTTCTTTATTTATTGTGTTTACTTTAAAATTTCTTTGATTTAATTTACTTGAAAAATTATATTTTGAAAATGTTAAGCTTTCGTTTTTTTTTTTTATTATCTAAGTTCTACTTTTCCTAAAAATTTTGTTGTTTATTTCGTGGATGTTTCTTTCAAATTGTTGCTTTTATTTTCCTTAGAGAGGTACAGAATGCTCAGATTTTAATCCCGTATGCTACTAGAAGAAATATAAAAATGGAAGCGTAGAAGAAAGAGGATTAACTGATATAAAAATGAAGTTATTTTCGAACATTCGTGGCAAAACAAACTTTAATTGTTTTAATAAAAATATCCAATAGTTTCATTGTACATCAAACAAAAGCAATATTAAATTATTATGCATTATAATGAATTTTTAGTTCATAATTTGCATATAATTCGGTATCAGATGTTTAATGAATGCATTTTGTTGTTAAACATATCAAAGAAACTATTTAGATTATGATTTTATTCTTTTTTCAGTTAAAAATTCTGAATTTTGTTAGATCTATTAAGATCTATTTAATTGCATTTTGTTTACTCTTTATTCAGAATGATAATTTCTTTCTTCATTCTGAATTAAATTCTCATAAATTAATAAACCAACATATTATTGCTGAATGATAAAATTTTATTAAAATTAAAACTATTATTTCGAGGAATTGTATTAAATTTGGAATGTTTTTAGAAATAATAATCTATTATATTATAAAAAAATTAATGTTTAATACTTTAATGATAACAATTTTTTCTTTTTATGACGTCATTCATTAGGTGTCGTAATGACGCAATAATGAATGACGTTGTAGATAACATTGTTATGTGAAATCATGGCACAGAATGTGTCTTCTGAATGAAGGAATGAATTTAGACACGCTATCATGAATTATGGAATCTATATATACTGTATAGTATGCAGTGTGTGTCTGTTGTCTTCCGCCAAGGCTTCCGCATTGTTTGACCCTCCGGGACTAAATTTTGGATGGAGACTTCTCTCGACCCCGTGGGTAATGTAGTCTATTCTGAGTCGAGATCGCCCTAGGAGATGGAAACGGAAATCCTTCAGGTTAGGTTAAGTTAGTTAGATTAAGCCGCCATATCCTCATGGGATATGCTGTATCTGGCGGGGCCATTAACAGAGCCCATCACAGGCTGGCCAACATCCATGATGGGATCAACCGGATGGTTGAAGGATGGGATTCAACGGGCCCGGACCCGACTGAAAAACTGGAGGTGTGGAAGCCGGATTTGAACCTGGAATGGTAAGCCACAGCTTTACCACGCTGCCATCCGGCCGGAAAATCCTTCAGAAAATCATGTCCGAATTTGGTATGACGTTACAATCACACTGATATTGTGTTGAATTTTAAAAAATGTGCGAAATAGCGAATTGTGCGAAAGTCGAACGTGCCAAAGTCGAGGGTCGCCTGTATCTGCCTTGAATATACTGTACTATATATTCAACAATGAATGACGTCATAAACAACATCGTTATTTGAAGTCACGGTTGCGTAACATTGGGATGGATCACTGTGGCGTCATTCCCGCGATGATGTGATATTATTTTGATAAGACAACTGATTCCATATGCTATGATAAATGAATTTTATGGTAAAATTAAACTTCTGCATTGTTCATTGTAAGCTTACCCATAATGTTTAAAAATTCATGAGGTCTGGGCACGTCCTATTGAATACTATTCTTTCAATCTTTCAGTAGATCATACCATGGATGTTGGTCAGCTTATGGTGAGCTGTAAAAGTATATTTTGTGATTTGATGGTTTAATTCACGATAACCTAACATATAAATTCATTCCTGTTGTCTGAAATTAACTGCATCATATTGTTAGGCAGGGTTGCTCATATTATGATGGATCATGATGGAGCAAGAGTTGTCAAATAAATTGCATTATGTTTCCTGAAATTCCCGAGCAATGCCAGATATCCTTGACGCAATAAATAGATGACGTTACGTAAGTACACCGAAAACGTCATCGCGACATAATATTGATAAAAGATTTCGCGATTTTGCACTTTAATAAATTCAGAAAGAATAAATAATTTCTACCTGCTGTAATTCAATTTTGTCTAATGGCGTAACAATGAATGACGTCATAAACAACATCGTTATTTGAAGTCACGGTTGCGTAACATTGGGATGGATCACTGTGGCGTCATTCCCGCGATGATGTGATATTATTTTGATAAGACAACTGATTCCATATGCTATGATAAATGAATTTTATGGTAAAATTATACTTCTGCATTGTTCATTGTAAGCTTACCCATAATGTTTAAAAATTCATGAGGTCTGGGCACGTCCTATTGAATACTATTCTTTCAATCTTTCAGTAGATCCTACCATGGATGTTGGTCAGCTTATGGTGAGCTGTAAAAGTATATTTTGTGATTTGATGGTTTAATTCACGATAACCTAACATATAAATTCATTCCTGTTGTCTGAAATTAACTGCATCATATTGTTAGGCAGGGTTGCTCATATTATGATGGATCATGATGGAGCAAGAGTTGTCAAATAAATTGCATTATGTTTCCTGAAATTCCCGAGCAATGCCAGATATCCTTGACGCAATAAATAGATGACGTTACGTAAGTACACCGAAAACGTCATCGCGACATAATATTGATAAATATTTCGCGATTTTACACTTTAATAAATTCAGAAAGAATAAATAATTTCTACCTGCTGTAATTCAATTTTGTCTGATGATAATATAATTTAATAATTTATAATTATTGTTAAATAATTTTCCAATTGACCGCATGGCAAAGAAGTGGAAATTTTAAAATAATTTTCCAGTTTTTTTTTTAATTGGAAAATTATATATATGTCATAATGTCACGAATTATCCCTGGCCTATCTAAGATTTGTTTTAAAGAGAAAGATATTTACGAATATTTAAGAGATGTTTTCATTTTTATTGTACGGTGTTTATCAGAGCAATAGAAAAATAATAAATACAATGTTTCATCAGAGATAACAGTTATCAATAACTGTTAAAAAGTAAACTTTTTTGATAACTGTCAATTGGTCTAACTCAGCTTACAATCTAAAGCAGTGGTTCCGAACCTTTTTTGGGCCATGCCCCACCTAAGCATCTCTAAAATTCTGATGTCCCTTGTGACATATACAGTAATTTTTATTATTCAAAAAATGAACACCTATTCACGTGGAGGAAGCCTAAAAAGACCATTAACTTGGTGTAAACAAGTTTCCAAAGAAAATGGCATCCATGAAAGAGAAAAATAAAAGAACGAAAGGACAGTTGAAGTACTGAAGAAGAAATCACTAAGAAATTGTAAAATAATAATAATAATAATATGAAATAATATGAAAAAACAGCAAATAAAGTTTCAAAATTGCCGTGTACAGCTCCGGCCAAAATGTTTGTCACCTCACCGGATACGTTCCGCTTCCTTACAATACTCGGCTTCAGCATGCATTAGTTTCCTCGGTAACGTGAAATTGTAAAATAATAATAATAATAATATGAAATGATATGAAAAAACAGCAAATGAAGTTTCAAAATTGCCGTGTACATTCTAATTTTAATTTTAAAAATGGGTATGTCACAATATATATTTATTTATTTATTTATTTATTACAAAAGGAATAGAGGACTGTACATTAAGTTTAGCTCTTGTGACATATAATTTTTATTATTCAAAAAATGAACACCTATTCACGTGGAGGAAGCCTAAAAAGCCCATTAACTTGGTGTAAACAAGTTTCCAAAGAAAATGGCATCCATGAAAGAGAAAAATAAAAGAACGAAAGGACAGTTGAAGTACTGAAGAAGAAATCACTAAGAAATTGTAAAATAATAATAATAATAATATGAAATGATATGAAAAAACAGCAAATGAAGTTTCAAAATTGCCGTGTACATTCTAATTTTAATTTTAAAAATGGGTATGTCACAATATATATTTATTTATTTATTTATTTATTACAGGTAAATAAAACAAATGGTTTACACTACCTGGTTAACAAAGGTGTAACTCCAATTGTTAGTTTGGGTATTTTCGTTTACAATTTTTACAAAAACATTAAAAGGATTAGTTAGACAATCATGTAATGTAGTAAAAAACTTAGTACAAAACTGACGATATGGGAACATTTTTAGGATTTTTACAGTTTTTATTAGGGGTATATAAAAGACAATACGAGATCCTGTGACACGATTCGGTGGATTGAAGCTGGTTATTAATGTACCAAGTTGACAGTTATAATAATTGTACAGATACTTAGCATCAAAGAAAACAATGCGACTTTGAATAGTATATACTTTAAAGTAGCTGCATAACCAAAAGTAGTCAGGGGTGTCTAGGTTGTTTGTAATTATTACGTATAATTTTTTTAATATCTTGCAGTGTTGGAATATTAACATTGCCATATAGGTATTAGCAGAAACAGACCAAACTATGAGACCGTAATCGATTATTGATTGGATAAAATTAATCAGTATAATACGTAAGATGTTATAATTTCGTAAATAATAGTGGTTACGGCAAATAATTCATAGTCTAATGGATAATTGTTTAGTTAGGTGGTAGATCTGTTGTGTATAAGTTAGTTTGTCATCCATGATTATCCCAAGGTCATTTTTAGTACGAATACATTTTACTTCTGATAACGCGGAGGTCATACTGTCAGTTTTTTCTATGTTAATATTAAGTTGATTATTATTTAACCAGGAAGAAAGAATAGATAGATCATTCTGCAGAATAGTATAATCGGTATTAAGGATTTTTATATTATCGGCCTAGGCATAAACAGTAGATTTGATTAATGTGAATATTGGGTCGATATAAACTGAAAAGAGGATGGCACTTAAAGGGGATCCCTGCGGTACTCCAACACATAAAGGAAAGTGTTCTGAACAGATGTTGTTTTTTTAATAATAGCGAATCGATGAATTAGAAATAGATCCAGTTCACAACTAATAAGTCAAGATCATAACGATTTAAAAGCCTGTCACACAAGATTGAGTGATTTACTGTGTCGAAGGCAGAGGACATATCAAGGTAAACAACTTGTGTTGGAATGCCTTTATTCAAATTATGTAGAATCAGATTTTGTGTTTCGATTAGAAGTTGACCTCTTGTGTATAGCATAATGCTGATTTGAACTTAATCGATTTTGCAAGTGAAATGCTAAAAATTGTAAGATTATTTTCTCAAAAATTTTCAGCATGGCTGATGTAACGGATATCGGTCTAGAGGAGGAAAGTATATTTTTATCTTTATGTGATTTGAGAATGGGGTTGATGAACGAGTATTGCCACTGATCAGGGCAATAAGTATTCGCAAGGCAAAGGTTAAATAGGAAAATTATATGAACAATCTCTGAGGATAACTTTTTAAAAAATATTATAGGGATTAGATCTGGCCCTATAGCGGAACTCTTCAAAGTGATTTCGGCTTTTTTAAAATAGATAAATTCTATTTTTATAGATTACACGGTTTGAAGTATTTTCAGATAATGAAAACTGAGAGTTATTGGTTTTTTGGGGGTGAAAACTTACTTTTAAAATAGTAGAACAGGTCATCCATGATGTCATTAGAAATGAAACTGTTATTAGTTATTTTAACCTTTTTTAGTAAAAGAAGGTAAAGTCTTCCAGAAGAATCTAGAAGAGGAAATATATTTAATAGGTAGCGATTTAATGTAGTTCTCGCGTACGTTTTTCATTAGTTTCAAGTATTGCTTATCATATAATCTGTATCTGTGATAATATTTTTGTAAACGATAAGCACGCAAATTGCGAAAGAATCTATTCCTTCAATTTTTAACACGTCGGATATTTTTATTTATCCAAGGAGCAAAAGAAGCGCGTTTCCAAATTTTAGGAATATCTAGGTTAAGATCGTCCGAAAGCGTGGAGCATTTTTGAGTCGTAAGGAAAATGTAAGTTTAAATCCTTCCGAATTTAGTTCGAATTCGGGATAGCATCATTATGACATCATAATGTAATAAATAATGTCAAAGCATCCTTGTTGTATGTATGAAGTAATCTTCGGAAAATAGGCAAGTTTAGTTCTTTCTGGAACTTCTTGTTTAATTATTTTGATGTAAGAAATTAATGGATTTAATTTTGTTCTAACCATTATGTAACAATAACCTTTATAAATACCATTTTGAAATCCTTAAATCTCTCTTAAGAAAAATTAAAGTAAATATTTCTTAAATAAGAATAATCCTGAATTCATATATTGTATTAATGATTTTTAAAGAACATTCTATTAAGATTTATAAGTTATATAACTGATGATTACTGCCATTTTTTTTATCCTGGATAATCTTTACATCAGCATAATAGTAATATTTTATTGGAAACAATTGCTGCTAACAGCATACAATATAGGAACTTATGTAGATACGTACAGTAATGTTTCCGAATTTCCAGAATATACAGTGGAATTAATATCAGATATCATTCATAGGGAATCACTTTGATATATGACGTAGAGAAGTTCACTTTATTGACTACAAAACTATTAATTGTAAAGAGCCATATAACGACTAGAGAGTTGAAGAGTAGACCTTTATTAATATCAAAGCAGAAATTATTTAATAATAATTAATTTACTATCTAAATAGAATTTTAAAATTTAAAAGGATCTTCATCATTTTCGGTTTAATGAATATTAAGAATTGTGGTGAGCTGTAATTAATACTGGAGTGAATATTTTAACAATTAATCTTATCATCTCTTTAACGAAATCTAAATAATTTCTTTATTTATTCGTACTTCGTTATTATATTAATGAATATTAAATTGATTAATTAAATATGTAGATCATAAAAACATGGAAAAAGATTTAATAATAAAAAATAGTGTAGAGTTAGGTTATTTTAAATTAAAGATGTTGTTCTAAAAAATACTCTGAGTAATTTGTAACGATATGAATGTGATTTTAGTACTTAGTCGTGACTTCTGCCCTATAAAACACATGATCAGTTCTCAAGGGCCATAATTAAGATAAAAACTATTTAAAACTTACTAAAAATTACAAAAAAAAATTAAAAAATAATTCTGTTCATCGAATTCTAAAAGAAAAGCAGTTTTAGCGCTACTGGTTTAGTAATAAAAGTAAAATTAATGCTCTAGTTCAGCACAAAAAACCGTTTGGAAAAGGCTGGATTATGGGTGCCACACAAGTTAATGCAAAAAAACCTCATGGACCGAATTTCCATCTGTGAATCGCGCTGCTGAATCGCAACAAAGTTGACTCATTTCTGAAGCGGATGGTGACTGGCGATGAAAAGTGGATCACTTACGAACAACGTCAAGTGAAAACGGTCATGGTCGAAGTGCAGTGAGCCGTTGCAAATGGTGGCCAAGCCAGGATTGATGGCCAGGAAGGTTTTGCTGTGTGTTTGGTGGGATTGGCAAGAAATCAAATACTATGAGCTCCTCCCCTACGGCCAAACTCTTAATTCGAACCTGTACTGTGAACAATTGGACCATCTGAAGGAAGCAATTGCCCAGAAGTGGCCAACTTTGGCCACTAGGAAAGGAATTGTGTTTCATCAAGACAACGCCAGGCCACACACATCGATAGCAACTCGCCAGAAGCTCTGGGAGCTTGGTTAGGAGGTTCTTATGCATCCACTTTATAGTACGGACCTGGCACCACTGTTCCTGTCCATGGCGAACTATTTTGCTGGTGAAAAATTTGCCTCAAGAGAGGCTTGTAAAAATCGACTGTCCCAGTTTTTTGCCAATAGGAACAAGGGCTTCTATGAGAGGGGCATAATGGAATTACCTTCAAAATGGCAACAAGTTATCGAACAAAACGGTGCATATTTGACCTAAATCGGATCATTCTATGTATGTTAAATAAAACCTTCAGTTTCATGCAAAAATAATGGATTACTTTTTACTACACCTTATATTTATATTTATTATTTATTTTTTAGTAAAACTTGGCAGAGTAAGAAGTGAATTAATTAGTATGTTCAAATATTCCAATGTTCTTAATTTGTTTTATTTTGTAATATCAATAAACTGAAGAGGATCCAAAACACATTATTCATCATTAAATATCATTCATATATATAGGTAGGCCTCGATTAGTGCGAATAATGGGTCCCACGAATTTCTAGCACTATTTGAAGTATTAACTATATGTAAAATATGGTAATTGGGTCTTGCTTTGTGAGATTCCAGCCATTAGCCAACCTCACAATGAATAACCACAATACTAACTGTTTAAGAAATATTTATTTTCATATTTTACATTGTTGTTCATCATCTAAATTAATAACTTACCAGCTTTTGCTTGAATATTCACTTTACTAATCGGTATGCGCTTTTGGTTGCAGTCTTCAATCCATACAGCTAAAAGACGCTCCATTTCTATTACAAAACTTCTATTTCTTGTAGTTGTTTGCAAACCACAACAAGTCGATGCAATTTTACATTTCTCCTGTATTTCGTTTGCATGTTTTATGATATTCCATATGGTAGATTCAGGCATTTTGAGATCTCGTCCTACCTTAGAATTATCATGACCACTTTTATGTTGCTCAATCACATCCATTTTTTGCTGTAGCTTAATCACTAACCTCTTCTTTTTTTCGTTTTCTGTTTTATCATCAAAAGTGTTTTTCCTTTTATCCATTTCGATACTTTTTAAAAGAAAAAATTCTGTACTATACTGTATGTATACAATAACAAAGCTGATTAATAGTAATGTTAAATAGCTAATGGCAAAAAGCTCATCTTTCTGATATTTCACCCCTTCAAAGCCAAGTGAGTGTTCTTGGACTGCTCCTCGTTCGGTTTTACTAACCGAAAATTAACATTAATTTGTTAATTGACATCATAAAATGGGATGGACCTTTGTTAGTAAGACTGATCTATGCTTACAACTTGCATTAAAATGGACCTTTGTTAGTAAAACTGGTCTATGCTTACAACTCGCATTAAGACCGAAAATTAACATTAATTTGTTAATTGACATCATAAAAGGGGATGGACTAAACGAAAATTAACATTAATTTGTTAATTGACATCATAAAAGGGGACGGACCTATGTTAGTAAGACTGGTCTATGCTTACAACTCGCATTAATCGAATATTAGACTGGTCTATGCTTACAACTTGCATTAATTGAATATTACCTCGCACTAAGTGAAAAGCAGTATCATTTTTATAAGTCGCACTAATCGAATTTCGCATTATTTGAACTCGCACTAATCGAGGCCTACCTGTACATGAAAAATGTCAAAAACGTTTTTCATATGTATATCAGTGACTCTGTAAATTTTGATAATTAAAGTTCCTGTTTCCCTACCTAAGATGCCTATGTCTCTGTTGTTAATCATGATGTTAGTCTAGCCATTCTTCTTTTCATTTTCATTGATTTTAAAGAGAAGTCCATGAATAAGTCTTATATGATTCCACTGCATTCTCATGTTGATATGTATGAAAATTTGTAACTTGGAAGTTTGCAATTAGTGAAATATATATGTATACAGGTATCCTCATTTTATGAATTTTTACTGTAATCATCACATTAATTTTTACCTAAAACATAAATAGATATGCAATAATGTATAGCTATGCAATGATAAAAGTAAATGAATAAGCATTTGGCAGTGCAAAATATCCATAAAATAGCTATATAAAAAAATAGGGAGAAAATCTAGTAATAGTAAACATCTAAACTCCTTCACTTTCCCATCTGTTCATTTTCACTTTCCTGTCCTTTAATGTTTATTCTCCATTATTACCACCAATTAGATGTCATTTCAGTTTGTCATTCAGCCTGCTGGAGATGGTTTCTTTGTTTTGAAACTAAGAATGCTTTTTTTGGTTAGTTATTTCGTAGCTATTTTGCACTGTTAAATACTTATTCAATTAGTATCACTGTTTATTGTATATTTATTTATATTTTTTTATTAAACATACTGAATATCTACAAGCTAATTTAATTTTTACCTGTTTTTTTTAACTTTCAAAGATTAAATGAGGAGAAAAAAACCAATATCTGCTTTCCAAAAACAGTTCTTTAATAAAAGTGTCAAGATTATTTTCACTTTTATTAAGGAACTGCTTCATAATCAACAGATCAATTTACTATAGTTTGTTTAAAACAATAATTATAGCTTGTTCTTTGTAATTTCTGAACCTTTAATGTCATACTATTTTAATATTGAAATACTTCTTACTTTAAATATTAAATAAAAGTAAACAATAAGCTAAATAGTTTATTCAAAAACATTTTTGGCTATCCATGTAGCCTGCCTCAGTTGAAATACAGATCAAAGAAGCTTCACTTCATCTTTTCTCATCTGGCCAAATCAGGGAACCAATCAGTGACCAGTTCCTAAAATCAGCAAAACTCCAGGTGGGCGATTATCCTTCCATACATATTTTTGAGAAAACCCAACAAACAATTCCTAAAAAACAACATTACTACTACTATTACTGACAAATGCCAATATTTTAGATACAAATAATAATAATATATTACAAAACATAGTCACTATCTTAAAAATTAGAATTACATAACATCATAATACTCAAAAAGATAAATAGTTTATTCAAAAACATTTTTGGCTATCCATGTAGCCTGCCTCAGTTGAAATACAGATCAAAGAAGCTTCACTTCATCTTTTCTCATCTGGCCAAATCAGGGAACCAATCAGTGACCAGTTCCTAAAATCAGCAAAACTCCAGGTGGGCGATTATCCTTCCATACATATTTTTGAGAAAACCCAACAAACAATTCCTAAAAAACAACATTACTACTACTATTACTGACAAATGCCAATATTTTAGATACAAATAATAATAATATATTACAAAACATAGTCACTATCTTAAAAATTAGAATTACATAACATCATAATACTCGAAAAACATCCATGTTAAAGAAAACATATGGTTTACACCAATACCTCCTGCAAGCCCTTTAACAAAAATAAATATCTTAGATCTCTGCAGTTATAAATCTATTCATACAGAATAACATTTCTAGTCAAGTATTGCAATACTCGCATTTAACAATAAACATTACTTTCCCAAATATTACACAGAAATTCATAGTTATTAAATATTATAACTAAGTAAAAGACCCATATTAACACTATTAGGAAATATTAAAATCTAAATAATTATACATCCTCCATATATCAACAAGATGAAAAGGATAATTACAATAATAATAACAGTACAACTTTAAAAACGAATCTTTCCACTTGATTTAATTATAATAATGTTCATTCTAGCACTGATTAAAAGTGGAAAATTTACACAAATATTTAGTAATTGTGTATATTTATTATTTGTGTAAATTTTCCACTTTTAATCAGTGCTAGAATGAACATTATTATAATTACAGTACACTAAAATCAATAATAATAATAAAATCAAAAGCTAAAAATCTCTTTTAAATGAAAAATTTAAATGACTAAGCATTATAAAGTTCAAATAAGAGCACATTTAGCAGTGAAACTATCATAAACTTTAATAAAGTTTATGATAGTTTCACTGCTAAATGTGCTCTTATTTAAACTTTACGATTAAAAGTCAAGCAGTTTTTAGTAGTTTTGTCTTTTACGACTAAGCATTATTTACAAGAATCTAATACTGTGTTAATATTTTACTAAATTTTATAACTCCTCTAATACAATATCAAATACAATATATTCTTAGTTAACCAGAAAAATAGAGATACTAATTTCCTTGGAAAACAAATTCCCCAGATTAGCCATAAAATATTCAAAATATCAAAAATTATGACAATATGCATTTAATATTAAAAAATAAACAAATTGCATATTATATTTATTCAAATCTTCTATTATTTATTGAAAATGGAAGAAGAAATTTGTTTATTTGCAGCAAAAAATTATTGCAATATTTGTAATTTCAAATTCGTTCTAATTTTGATTGCCAATATCTAATATATAATAATGAAACAAATCTGAGACATTTAAAATCTTTCTGATATCACATCTAAGATAAAATATCATTAATTAAATGTCACTTCTGGGTTGTGTGGTCCTAGTTACTCATATAATCATATAATGTGAGATCTCATAATCATATAATCAGGAGTCTACTGTATTCCATTATTAATTTTATCATATAAATAATTGATTTCCTTGCTTATTCTTTTCACGGATTTTATTAGATCAAATTTATTAACCCAGCAGCCAACATTGGTCTTTTTATTATTGGCTTAATACTGAGATATAAAAAAAAATGGATTGCGCTGTTAATGACAAATGTATCTATCATATAATTATTACATATTTCAAATATTTTTTACAACAATTGGTTAAAGATTGATATAAAACAATAATTGCATATTATTCTATATATAGATGAAATACAGCCATAACAAAATTACAAAATAGTTTTTCTTTGCATTTTCAAATTTCTTAAACTGTTCTAAGAAAATGCTATGTCTAACAATTTAATTCATTAAATAAATGAATTATTTTGTGTAATTGCTTTTAATAAAATAATTATTGGAATAAATGCTTCAATTAAAAGGTTTTATATAAATATTCAATTTCTGCAAAAGTCTTTCTAATTATAACTTCTAAAAAATTTGAATTATTTGCTAATAACTTATCAATTATATCAGAATAATAAATTAAAATCTATATAAAATGCCATAGATTTTGATAACTATCAAATCTGCACAAGAATTATCAAACAGCAGATCATTCCTGAGTTATCACAGGCTGCAAAGCCCCAGAAGTGAATTGCCTAATAATAATAAATTAAAATCTATATAAAATGCCATAGAATTTGATAACTATCAAATCTGCACAAGAATTATAAAACAGCAGATCATTCCTGAGTTATCACAGGCTGCAAAGCCCCAGAAGTGAATTGCCTAATACACTGAAGAAAAAGAACAATGGTCCACATTCCCTTGAAAAATAAATAATGGGATCCAATCTTAATCCCACTCTTATTTTTCAAGAGTTTATTAGTTGACTTAATAATCATGTCATCATGGATTCATCTAATGCAGTGGTTCTCAACCTTTTTTGCATTGAGAACCACTGTTTTCAACACAAAAGAGATGCAAGAGCATGATGGGCAAAGCTGCATCAAACATCAGATAAAATTCTAAAATATGGCAATTTTAATAATAAAATAGCAGAAATAATGATGCAGAAACATTTAAAAACATTTTAATATTTTAAAATTTGGCAGCACTGATATACCTAAATATTTTAAATAATTTAGATTTAACAACAAATTTTTATTGACAGATTATTGTATTTATTCTTTATTACATTCAGATTATAGACATACTCGCACACAGGATCATTAAATGGTGGCCCTTATTAAGTTATAGCGCCACATGCAGATTTTGTCTTTTTACAGAAACTATAATTTTAATTTTTATTCCTTAATTTTTAAATTATGAATAACAACAAAAATTTTGGCTGTTGCAGAAATTTGACAGCCAAAATTTTTTGTCGTTATTTGTCAGATTTTTCTTAAGATATCATATTTTTAGGAATCTGTACAGTGGTTGGACTGCAAAAGTGATATCTAGCCAACCATGTTTCACTATTGATATATACAGTACGATTCATACAATTACATACATAGAATTCATTCTTATTCTATCCCAGCACATTGTGAAAGGTTTGGAGGCACATTAGTGTGCTGCGGCACAGTGGATGAGAACCACTGATCACTCACTGATCACATGAACCACTTACTATAATCAAAAATTTTTACTGACATCAAAAATTAATAATAATAAATATTTGAGAAAAATTTTATAATTTTTAATATAAAAAAACAGCTATAATAATCTGTTTATTTTAAAAACATGTTAAATTTATTGCTGAAAACTGCTTTGTATAGCAAGTGAGAAATTCAAAACTTGAAGACAACAGGTTAAATATATAATTATAAAAATAATAATATAAATATTTTACTCTAGTATGCATTAATACTCTGATTTTAATGCTTTCAGTATGTTTTAATAAATATAGATAAAATGATAACTTTTTTGGATCAGGTAACCATTTGGAAATTTTTACATTGAAATTAAAATGCTTTATAAAAAATCATTCATGTTAATTGCTTTTTATTTTTAATTGAATATTCATAACAGATTATTAGAACTGATACTTAAAATTTATATTTTCTTAATAATAAAATATGCATATTTCATCTTGGATCATCACAAACACAAAATATGCTAACTAAATAGAACTATTTTATTAAACTACTTATTTTAGTGGAAAGTAAAATAACTTTTGAACATTTGCTTCTTATCAGATAAAATTTATTCTAGCAAAAAAAAACTACATTATTATTTATACAATATATGATAAATGAATATATATGTTAGAAATGTGAAATAAACTAGGCAAAAATAAAATTAATCAGAAACTATGAACTATGTACAATATAATAATTTAACAATACTCTACATTATTATTTATACAATATATGATAAATGAATATACATGTTAGAAATGTGAAATAAACTAAGCAAAAATAAAATTAATCAGAAACTATGAACTATGTACAATATAATAATTTAACAATACTAATTTAAAAATTATATGTACAGTCGATTCTTGCTATTCGCAGTAGATATGTTCCATAAATTCTTTTCAAATACTGAATTAGTGAATAGTGAACCACTGTGCTTATGGGTTCGCAGGAACCTAACTGTATTTTCCATAGGCACAATGGTTCATTATTCGAATCTTTCTTCCCAAGATTTTCATATTTGATTTATGTGTTTTTTTCTGTTTAGACACCTTATTTAATTTGTTTTACATTACTTATAAATAATTACAGTATATGCAGTGTATAGTACTAGTTTTTCTGTTTAGACACCTTATTTAATTTGTATTACATTACTTATAAATAATTACAGTATATGCAGTGAATAACACTATACAATATTATAATTACATTAATCTTTATTTAATTTTTAAAACATTGGCTATGTAGCAAATAAAATCTTATTTTTGATTGATAGTTTTTTGATGTTGCAAGTGTTACATTATCTTTCTGAATTGCGTCGCATTTTGCCTCAGATCTTCTAAAATTTTGGCGTAAGGAGCAAATGCACAGGAAGTTAGGCACCTAAATTTGAGGGTACATTCCAGCATAGAGTCACATTCTTCTATGGGACCTGCGGATGATATGAACAAGCTTTTGGCTTACCCGCAGTCTGTGGAGTGAGCGAGGATAGGTAATGAGAAATTTTCCGGCAAACGATTCAGAGACTTGCGGATGATATGAACAAGCTTTTGGCTTACCTGCAGTCTGTGGAGTGAGCGAGGATAGGTAATGAGAAATTTTCCGGCAAACGATTCAGAGACTACATTTGGTAACAAAAAACTTCCTTTTGCCCTCTCTCTCTTCAGAGAGAGAAAGAAAGAGTGTACATTGGTAACAGTATTTTCGCCGCTCAGCAGGAATCCGTGAATAAACCTGAAAGCTCCGCGAATATGGAATCTGCGAATAACAAGAATTGATTGTATATACAGGGTGCATCAGCTAAATCCAGACAAATTTCAAATTGAATTTCCCACCATATTTGACGTCAGCGCTACGATGCTGCTGATATTTTAGTAAGCCAGACAGATGACGTGTTTGAGGATAAGTTCAAAATGGCTGATCAGTTAAGATCAAGTGCAGAATATAATCGTTTATTTTCCGACATTATTAAAACTTCCAGATGTAATTGTGGGATGGCATTGTGCATTTGTACAGTGTTCTTGGTGCCAACATATTTTATGTTTTCGATGTGTTTTTATGATAAATATCATAATAATGATTGTATATCTGATGAAAAAACTTCTATGTTAACAGCAATATAATGCAATATTTTAAAATATTTTAATAAATAAAATCAATAGTGCCTTTATTTTATTGTAATATCTATCAGAATGAAATCAAAATATCTATCTTCATTGTATTTACATAGTTGTCGATTTTTGAAATGAGTCTCGTCATTCTTCATAGATCGCTTAAAACATTTGGAATAATTATCGAAAATTGTTAAATAATTGTTAAAAATCTAAATATAATGCAAACTTTAAAAAGTGCAAAAGTTTAGGGGAAAAAACAATTCAGAAACTACCAAGAATTGAACCTACACCCTCAGACCATCGGAATCAGGAAGTACCGAGAATTGAACCTACACCCACAGACCGTCCGAACCCCAACGTAGTCACTATTCCACTACAACACGTAGTTGAATTTCTGAGTGTTCGCTATTATGTAAAACAAAAAAATTTCTGAAATTTCAAAAGCGATTTTCTCAAAAACGCTAGAGTGTGGCCCCCAATATAGGGGTGATTTTCTCGAAAACGCTAGAGTAGTGGTCCCCAATATAGGGGTGATTCTTCATCTATTGTTTATGCTCTTTCAGATGAAAAAAAATATCGGCAAAATCGCAGACACATCGGATGCGATGTTCCCTTGTCAGACATGGTAGTCACGTGCCTATCCGTAGCTTTTAAAAATGCAATTTTTTTATATATATAAAAATCATAAATTATTTCATTTGCTTGGGGCACACCTGGCTACTTTTCAGAGCGCACAAGTGCGCCCGGGCACACCATTTGAGAAACACTGCACTAAAGAGTTACAACCTGTAGTTTGAAAAACATTGCTCTATAGGTAATCTACCATCACCTGAATTTTGTAATATAATTCAAATTCACTCAATCTATTACATTTTAATTTTAAAAATCTAATATATTAATGCATTATAAAATATATATTGATTTCATTATTTTATTACAGTTTCATTTTATATTAATTTCATATATTTATCAAGTTATAGTTTTTAATAACTTCCTGATTATTGAAGATCTAATATTGTTTTATTTAAAAATTCTCTTATCTTTCTCTGAACATATTAATAACATTTTCATAATACAAAATTTTAGAATGTCAAATATTATAACATAGTCTGAAACATAAGCACATATATGTTACTGTAACTACTATTGTAGCCAAATTCCACAGTCAAAGTAACGTATATTATTATATAATGGGTAAACATGTAGTTTACCTGTGAGAGACTACACAAAGTGTGGCACACACCTTGGCAACTTTGAAAGGTTTGTCTTTAAAAACAAGATAATTTTTGGAATGAATCTTTAAAACACAATGGAATTGTTGATTTATATTTCAATGGCAAACTTTTCAAAGTTGCCGAGATGTGCGCCATACTTCACGTAGTTGCTCACAGGTTAGCTATATGTTTACTTGAAAAATAATACATTAGTTTGAATCAAATATATTGCATTTAAATTATTGTCTACAAAAGTTATTTTATTCACTGTTAATTTATATTATATTTTTCTCTAATTACTTTATTTTATTCACTTAAAGTTCAAATATTTAAGTTTTAATTAAATGCTATGAAAAATTAAATGCCACTTATTAAAACAGATTAAAATTTTCCAATTAGAATTTTTTAAAATTCTCATACATTTTTATAAAACAAATATTATTTTCATTAAATTATTCACATTTATAATTGTTCAACTAAATTTTAAAATATATGAAAATAATTTCTAAATTAATGATTCATTTATTTACAAATATACTAGGCGGATTACTACCCCATTACAAATCATAAGACGTTTAATGGTGCATAGCATGGGGGAAAAAAATACTTTAAACTGTTAAATTTCATATTTTGTTGAAGTCCACTCTTAATATTCTGTATATTGTCTAGAAATTGAAACAAATGATTTTAAGCCAAAAATACAGGCTTTATTTCAATAAAACAAAATTTTAATCAATTTAGAATTTTACATTAAATGTTTATTAACTAAATGAATTTATATAAGTATTTTCATTATTAAAATATAAATGGGAACAAATGAAAGAAAAAAATAACCTTGTTAAAAATATATGAGATAGCAAAGAATTTTTACTATGAAGAAAACAAAATTGATTTTGTGTAAAAACTACACGTGTCTGAAGGAAAAGTTTACTGCTGACGTCACGATCAATATCAACTAAAATTTATATTAAAAAAATTATCTCTATTCTTCATAAGAAATAAAATTATTATAAGAATAGTTTCTGTTTATTAATAAACTACAGCTTTTAACTGTAAAAATTTAATAGTGCAAAGATAATTTCCAAAGAGAAAATTCTTTGTTTGGACTCACCGGAATGAAAAGTCGATCGAACCAGATCATAAGATGGGTATGTCACGAATGTATTGAAACACTAAATGATATCTGAAACTAGCATTGTTATTATAATTTAACTGATCATTCGTATTTTAATTAATTGAAGGAGAAAATTGCTCGTGAATGAAAAACTTCCGCTAAACATGTCACTGACAATCAAGAATTTCGATAGAGACCGAGAGAGGGGGTTAGTTATTCATTTATTATTATTTATTTTAAGATTATGCATTTATGTGTTTAAGAATTATTATAAATTTTATTATTATTAATATAACTTTGAATGATAAAATATTTATATAATAATATATTATATTGATATACACTTCTGTTAAATCATATGCTAATTAGTACATGTATACTCTTGCTGTTTAGCATTTGTATCATTGTTTTTATTTGCTGTTTTTTTTTTTGTAAAAAAAATCAGATAATAGTACTCCTTATTATCTGATTGCATTCAACAGACCAGACACATGTTAGACTGTTGAATGCAACTGGTTGTTAGGTTATTGACAGACTAGATCAGGGATGGGCAAAAGCTGAGCCGCAGGCCGGATCTGGTCCACGAAGGCATCTTGTACAGCCCGCCGCATAACCTAGAACACATTACAGTTTCAAAGCCCACATTGGTAAAATTCTAGTCGAAAAGAAAAAATAAAGTAATGGATACTCTGTGCAGTGCACATATATAATAGCGAAATTATTCTAAATTTTGATGATATAATTAACCATGAACATAGTAAAATTTCACCATTCATAAGAAGTTGTAAATTTGTTTTTACAAAATTAATTACATAGATACCTAATATTTTGTAATATCCTAATGTAATAGATTGTTAGCAATCAATCAATTTAATAAAATACTTATGTTTTTAAAGAAAATTGTCTGAATTTATTAATTCATAGGACAAATTATTTTCTAATGTTTCTAATGAAAAAATAGTTTCTACGGATGCTTTTGAACTCTGATACCAAAAAAAACTAAGAAAATAACACAAGAAAAGTATATTTTTTAAATAATATTGATACATGAATAAATTCTTTGTGCATGTATCACAAAAGTGGCTACACATGTTGATGACATTGACAAGAATATGTGCAGATAAATTGGTGCAACCATTATTCTTGTCCCATCTGATGGTGAGAGGAATATGTTTGTACAAGAATCAATCTTGCTTGAATGTGAGTAGTCATTTTAAGTCAAAGTAATTTTTATTAATTATTAATGATTATCTAATATTGTCATTAATAATTTCATTACATTAATTAATTATTACATAATTATGGTACCTTAAGGTTAAATTTGTCCTTAGGTACTTTTCAATTTTTATATGGACCTCTTCATCCTAAAGATTGTTTATTTGACCCGCAGCAGAAAATTATTGCCCACTCCTGGACTAGATGGTAGCACATGCTAGTATGTTGCCAACATGTACTATTATAAAAAAAATGTTGTGTTAAATTTAATGATGCAAGAGTATGATACTCCAAGCTGCATCAAACATCAGATAAAATTCTAAAATATGGCAATTTTAATAATAAAATAGCAGTAATAATGATGCAGAAACATTTAATAAATGTAAGAGATAGTGTAAATGACCACATGTAAAATAAGCATCAATGACATAATTAAGTCAAAAACAACCTATATTGTCAAAACAGACAATAAATTTATAACATGATGTAAAAGAGTCAATAAACAACTGAAATCCATAAGTTAATTAAAGTTGTCCATAAGTTAATTAAAGTTGTCCATAAGTCAATTAAAACAACTAACAATGCAGTAAAATAAATCTATTAAAAATGACTTAATACATAAATATCCAGTAAAAAGACAAAAAAGGCCAGAACAATTAAAATCATTGCTAATAAGAGCATTAAGATTATAAGATGGCAGATTAAATTCCACAAATATTCAGCAGTAAAATATGGACATTCAGTTAAAATATGCTTGATGGTAAGGGCACAGCAACAGTGATCACAATCAAGTTGATCTTTATCCATTAAAAGATATTTGTGTGTGAGCTGGCTGTGTCCAATACAGATCTTTGCAAAGACCACTTCCTTTTTCCTGTTCCTGGGACATCTAGAATCCAATGCTCAATCAATAGTCTGATCCCATGGAGTTTGTTATTAAATCATTCATCCCACATATGCTGCCACAATTGCTTCAGCTTCTGTTTTATGAAGAATTTGAAATCAGAAAAAGTATTCTATAAACATGTGAATGGTTAGGGATGATTGACTATAGTCTGTTTCAAGATAACCTGACAGCCAAACCACTAAAAGTAACACTGTATTCATACACGATTTGTAAATAACAACATTGTCTATAATGATAACAACAATATTTCGTTAAATTTTGTCACGTGATTAAAATATATATTTTTAAATCATCTCAATAATTTAATATTTCAATATTTTATTTTCCAAAACAACAAATTATAGGATAATATATCATTTTTTTTAAAATATTAATATTAAATTTAACTAATACGGACTATTTTCCTTTGTGTAGAAATACAACAATGGTAGTGATTTACTGTCAGGTTATCTTGAGATCGGAAGAGCCATAACAATGGTTGTGATTTACTGTCAGGTTATCTTGAAACAGATTATAGCTGCAGTGCCAATCAATTCATTCTCCTGAATACCAATTTGCCCAGAATCTATCATGAGAAAAAAGTGCTGTATCTAGATATTTTTTATTTTGATCATTAAAATGAGATATAAGATAAAACAATTATTTTATACATTTATTCCATTCACTGCCTAGATGTATCACTGTATAATAATAAATATGATTTAAAAAAAAAGAATATTGGTAATTATTTTCTAATATATAGACTATTTTCATTATTCTATAGAGCAGTGTTTTTCAAATTTTTTTTAATGCAACTCACTGCAGAAACTGCATTTTGTATTGTGATCCATATCTGATAAATTAAAGAGACAAACTGTATGAATTATTATATTCATTTATTTGTTATTGACCAATGTTTCATATTTGTTATGGATAGTACATATTGGCAGAAATGAAGTGTTTGCAGAAAAGTTTTATTTTATAAACTGTTTCATACATTTTTGTGCATTTTTTCTGTTTGTGCAACCCACTAAAGCAGTGTTTCTCAAACTTTTTTAAATCAGGGCACATTTGTATAGTAATTTAAACTCTGAGGCGCATTTTATATTTCAATTAAATAAAATTAGCCATAAAACTACAAAATAGGAAAATGAGCATCCAGTTTAAAATAGCAAACGAAAAAGACTTGACTCACAAGGGAACATCGCACCCGATGTGTCTGGGATTTTCCAGATATTTTATCATCTGAAAGAGATAAACAGTAGATGAAGAATCACCCCTATATTGGGGGCCTACATAACATATAGATTTTTCAGTAATGAAAATTTTAAAAGATATTTTATCTTTGATCAAAGTATAGTGGTGCATTGGTTAAAATCAAATCTCATCTGTATAATAATCGGTGTATCTATAAGCTGTTAATCAGTCTAATTTTAATTTTAAAAATGGGTATGTCACAATATATATACGGTGGGCCATATGTTTTCATATATATGATTTTGGTATTCACGTCCGTCAATAGTTAGCAATTTCCGGATGCTTGGATTGGTCGGCGTGGTCCTGTGGAGTGGCTTTCCAGCTCCCTATGATAGGCCATTCCACAGGCCATTACTGATTGAGACGGTCTCAACCAGTGATACGCATAGATAAAGCTGTTCTCACGCGTAGGAGAGCGGTCTCAACCAGTGGTACGCATAGATGTAAAGGACCTCCACAGGCCATTACTGATTGAGACGGTCTCAACCAGTGATACGCGTAGATAAAGCTGTTCTCACGCGTAGGAGAGCGGTCTCAACCAGTGGTACGCATAGATGTTCTTAAAGTATATAGGCCTATTAAAATTATTAAATAATGTTTTAATTATAAATTCTTAAATCTAATCCGCCAATTTGCTACAGAAATGCTTATCAAATTTATAAAAAAAAGCCGATATTTTATATAACTGATGATTACTGCCATTTTTTTTATCCTGGATAATCTTTACATCAGCATAATAGTAATATTTTATTGGAAACAATTGCTGCTAACAGCATACAATATAGGAACTTATGTAGATACGTACAGTAATGTTTCCGAATTTCCAGAATATACAGTGGAATTAATATCAGATATCATTCATAGGGAATCACTTTGATATATGACGTAGAGAAGTTCACTTTATTGACTACAAAACTATTAATTGTAAAGAGCCATATAACGACTAGAGAGTTGAAGAGTAGACCTTTATTAATATCAAAGCAGAAATTATTTAATAATAATTAATTTACTATCTAAATAGAATTTTAAAATTTAAAAGGATCTTCATCATTTTCGGTTTAATGAATATTAAGAATTGTGGTGAGCTGTAATTAATACTGGAGTGAATATTTTAACAATTAATCTTATCATCTCTTTAACGAAATCTAAATAATTTCTTTATTTATTCGTACTTCGTTATTATATTAATGAATATTAAATTGATTAATTAAATATGTAGATCATAAAAACATGGAAAAAGATTTAATAATAAAAAATAGTGTAGAGTTAGGTTATTTTAAATTAAAGATGTTGTTCTAAAAAATACTCTGAGTAATTTGTAACGATATGAATGTGATTTTAGTACTTAGTCGTGACTTCTGCCCTATAAAACACATGATCAGTTCTCAAGGGGCCATAATTAAGATAAAAACTATTTAAAACTTACTAAAAATTACAAAAAAAAAAAAATTAAAAAATAATTCTGTTCATCGAATTCTAAAAAAAAAAGCAGTTTTAGCGCTACTGGTTTAGTAATAAAAGTAAAATTAATGCTCTAGTTCAGCGGTTTTCTCAATTTTTTTCATAAATGCGTACTACCAAAATCAAAATTCAAAAGTTTCAGTACCACCAACAAAAATATGTTTTGTATACAAATAGGAAGTCAAGATTATACACGTACCATTATTCATGTCTCGTATACCACTAGTGGTACGCGTAGATAAAGCGGTTCTCACGCGTAGGAGAGCGGTCCCAATCAGTGGTACGCATAAATAAAGCGGTTCTCACGCGTAGGACAACGGTCTCAATCAGTAATACGCCTAGATAAAGCGGTTCTCACGCGTAAGAGAATCGTCTCAACCAGTGATATGCGTAGATAAAGCTGTTCTCACGCATATTGAGAGCGGTCTCAACCAGTGGTAAGCATAGATAAAGTGGTTCTCACGCGTAAAAGAGCGATCTCAACCAGTGGTACTCATAGATAACGTAGCGTAACGTAACTCGCGTAGGAGAGCGGTCCCAATCAGTGGTACGCATAAATAAAGCGGTTCTCACGCGTAGGACAACGGTCTCAATCAGTGATAAAGCGGTTCTCACGCGTAAGAGAATCGACTCAACCAGTGGTATCCGCAGATAAAACGGTTCTCACGTGTAGGAAAGTGGTCTCAACCAGTGGTACACGTAGATAAAGCGGTTCCCACGCGTAGGAGAGCGGTCTCAATCAATGATACACGTATATAAAGCGGTTCTCACGCGTAGGAGAGCGGTCCCAATCAATGGTACGCATAAATAAAGCGGTTCTCACGCGTAGGACAACGGTCTCAATCAGTAATACGCGTAGATAAAGCGGTTCTCACGCGTAAGAGAATCGACTCAACCAGTGGTATCTGCAGATAAAACGGTTCTCACATGTAGGAAAGTGGTCTCAACCAATGATACACGTATATAACGCGGTTCTCACGCGTAGGAGAGAGGTCCCAATCAATGGTACACATAAATAAAGCGGTTCTCACGCTAGGACAACGGTCTCAATCAGTAATACGCCTAGATAAAGCGGTTCTCACGCGTAAGAGAATCGTCTCAACCAGTGATATGCGTAGATAAAGCTGTTCTCACGCATATTGAGAGCGGTCTCAACCAGTGGTAAGCATAGATAAAGTGGTTCTCACGCGTAAAAGAGAGGTCTCAACCAGTGGTACTCATAGATAAAACGATTCTCACGCGTAGAATAGTGGTTTAAACCAGTGATACGCGTAAATAAAGCAATTCTCACGCGTAAAAGAATGGTCACAATCAGTGGTACGCGTACCACTGGTTTAAAATCGCTGCTCTAGTTCTTAGATATTGCTTACAACTCTATTTGAAGTACCGAACCCTTTGAAAAAAATAAATAAATAATTTTCTATTATAACTGATCACTTTACGATCGTTTTAATTAAATCAATGGATTTAAAATTGCTTATCGGATCCAAAATCATTTATCGAAATTCATCAAATAATACATGAATATTTCTTGAAACACTCCAGATCAAAAATAGCATATCTGACCTAATTAATCATTCGTATAATAAGGAGAAATATCGAATGAAATTAAATATAAGTATTAAATATCAAAAGTTATTTGGCCATATTTGTTTAGTTGATAATCATATGTGCGGTAATTATCCGCATTGTCATAAGTTAGTCTAGCTAATTATATTGATTAAACTGTTATATATACAAATGGGTTATTTGCAAACCGTAAAGTTATTTGTAGTACTGTACTGTATTTCTATTTGGACTACTGGCGAAAATAAATAAGGAAAGTGATGGAATATATATATGTGTGTATTACACGATGCATATGAAAGTATTTGTTTAATTTTAGATTTAAATTTAGGTGTTCATTAATTGTATTCTTAAATGTTCAATAACCGTTTGTCATATGTAACTAGACCATACCAAGAGATGTAACCTATATCCGAGAATGAGAGAGTTAAATGAAAATTCTTCTAAATAAAATCAACAACGCTTTTAATCTTAATTATCAATATTTACATTGATAAATCTTTACATTACCTTTACATCCACAAATTTTTAGCGTATTTTCTCCTTATTCATTATTATAATACAGTGGTGCCTCGGGTAACGACGTACTTGGTTAACGACGTGTGGTTGTGTTAAAGATATCTTATCTTTGATCAAAGTACAGTGGTTCATTGGTTAAAATCAAATCTCATCTGTATAATAATCGGTGTATCTATAAGCTGTTAATCAATGTTTATGGGTTCGTTTGTCAAAAAACACCGAAGTGAGCCCAATTTTCCTTCTGGTGAATATGGATAATTAAAAACTGTTTTCATGAATTCGTTTTATTAATGTTAATTTTTTTTTTGTAGCGAATATAATAAATAAATAATATTTTCCATATTTTTAGGACATTTTAAATGAGTTTTATCTGCATTCTTAGTATTTACTATGGTTGTGGGGAGGAGCCGGAACGAATTAATCAATTTTCAATTAAATGTTATGGGGAATTGTTCCTTGAATAACGACAGTAATCCTTATTACAACGTGCCTTGAATAACGACATCTTAGGAATAATCATGAATCGTTCTTTGAATAACGACAGTAATCCGTCGTTATTCAAGACGATTCCTCATAAGATTTAATTAAAATTGATTAATTCGTTCCGGCTCCTCCCTACAACAATAGTAAATTTTTAAAATGCAGATAAAACTCATTTAAAATGTCCTAAAAATATGGAAAAATATCACTTATTTATTATATTTACTACGAAAAATTAACATTAATAAAATGAATTCATACTGAAAAATCTATATGTTATGTTGATATTGTAGAACCCAAAAGTAGACGATGAAATAGATCATTTCCAGGATTATTCATAACGGAATTTTTTCGCAACTAATTCGCGGTTGTTTAAAAGTACATTTTACAATATTTCGAGTGTTTAATCAGCAACCTTAACATTCAAAATTTTTTAAAATGTATTTTTTAACAACCATGATTTAGTCGCAAAAAAATCTGGTTTGAATAAGCCAAAAAAAATGACTTTTTCAAAATTAACATTAATAAAACGAATTCATGAAAACAATTTTTTAATTATCAATCTTCACCAGAAGGAAAATTGGGCTCACTTCGGTGTTTTTTGACAAACGAACCCGTAAACACTGATTAACAGCTTATAGATACACCGATTATTATACAGATGAGATTTGATTTTAACCAATGCACCACTATACTTTGATCAAAGATAAAATATCTTTTAAAATTTTCATTACTGAAAAATCTATATGTTATGTAGATATTGTAGAACCCAAAAGTAGACGATGAAATAGATCATTTCCAGGATTATTCATAACAGAATTTTTTCGCAACTAATTCGCGGTTGTTTAAAAGTACATTTTACAATATTTCGAGTGTTTAATCAGCAACCTTAACATTCAAAATTTTTTAAAATGTATTTTTTAACAACCATGATTTAGTCGCAAAAAAATCTGGTTTGAATAAGCCAAAAAAATGACTTTTTCCATCGACTTACTTCGTTTGATCATCCACGTTTTGGACCCAAAATTTTTTAGAAAAAAGCGTTCAGAAAAAAACATTTCTATTATTTGACTGAAAATCAGAGAGTTCGTAAAACTACTTTTATTAGAAAGTTATACTCTTCAGGATCATACCTTAATATAAAAAATCGATCAAATACCTCATATTTTTTTATTTAAAAAAAAATAATTTTAGTGGTTTCACTAGGCGATTTTAGGGAAAAATTCAAACTTGAACTAACTTTTGAACCATCAACAATTGGATAACCACATACAGTGGATTCTCAATTTTACGAACTCGTAGCGACCACAAAAAATTTCGTAAGTTCGTATATAGGAATGGCATTAATTAACATTAGGGATTTTTGGGACCAACTAATTGGAGGTTGGTAAAAACGCGAGTCCACTTTTTATGGTTTTTTGACTGGAAATGATCTCACTTCTTTTGATCGTCTATCTATTGGACATCCTGTAGAAAGAAATAAGTATCTAAATGGATAGTCTCCAAAGTGTGCATAAGAAGGAGTTTTCTCGTCAGAATAATGCCCATTTTATGAGGATGTATGCGTTATTATTGTCTATTGATAAAGGGGTTCGCAATTAAAAAAGTTTGGAATTAGCTGAATCAATTAATTGCATTTTTTTAATGAAAAATGTTAATTTGATTATGGTTTTTCGTTTTTTTTTGTACAATATTTGATTACCGTCTTTTATTTAAATGTTGATTTAAAGCTAAATCGAATTACGATGCAGAATTGAAATATCGAATTTGCATCACATTCGGAACAAACACAATAGAAAAGTTTCGGGTTTGCAAATGACCCAGTTCTGGGTAATTTGCAAACCCGAAGGTTATTTAAAATATTATTAAATGCACAACACAGTATTGTATAATCGATGAATTTAATAAAAATCCACAATTCCTGTGCAAATTCACGACTTTCCGATGCATCTGCATTCATTATAAAAGATCATTTTTTTTAAAAAAAGTTGATTATCGAGAAAGATGTGATGATAATCTCGCAACGAAGATGGATGAAGGTTTTCTTCTCGTTGAATGCCGAGTTAAATATCTTTATTTTATTTTCTGTTATCTTAGACGAAATTTATTTTTGTTAATTGGGAATTTTATAACGAAATATTTATATTAAAAGATGGAAATTTGATGAAACTAGTGTGTGCATTATCATGACAAGAAATCGAATACGTGTGTTTCTTTTTATTTTTTTATTTAAGTAAATAAATTATTATTAATGTTGAAATAATTTTGTCAACATTAATAATAATTTTGTGGAACAGAAATGTGTGCGTATAGTCATATCTCACTTTAGGTCGTTAATTCGTTTCAGGATTCGCTATTTCAGTCGAAAAATGACATAAGTCGAATAAACTCTTTAAAAAACGACATACACTCTATAAATAACCCCCCGTAATGTCGTTAATAACATTTTTAAGCTTATGAATAATTCTATAAATTTCAATAACCAGCTCATACCCCGATTGGACGAATAGTAAAGATATTCTTGTACGCAGCGTAAAAAGTTGAATAAAGGTTGGGTCTCGCAGGCATAAAACGCGACGTAAATACGTTGGCGTATCGATGCTGATGATGTCACTTCCTGTATATCGCTAGACGCTGCGTCGTTACGCCACAGATGACTTTTTCTTCAACTTTATACGCTGCGCTAAGAGTACGTTGGCCATTCGTCCAATCAGAAGAGAGATTGTTTTATTTTCGTAATAGGCGAGTAGAGAAGATACCATGTGTGCGTAAATAATGAAGCATTTCTGAAAGAAATGAGAAAATATCGATTCCTTTACGATAAAAAAAATGTTCGATCATGATGATGATCTATCCATGTTGAATCAGCTAACTTCAAATGATGTCACAGTAATTAGCCAACAGCTAAATGACGTCGTTTATTTACGTATTTACATCGCGTCGTACGCTCGACGTTTCATGCGCGACGCATTTACGTCAGCGTACTGACGTCGCATTTTACGCCTGTGTCTCACAGGCGTAAAATGCGACGTAAATACGTCGGCGTATCGACGCTGATGATGTCACTTATTTACATCGCGTCGTACGCTTTCCATCTGAACATCATTACGCTCGACGTTTCATGCGCGACGCATTTACGTCAGCGTACTGACGTGGCGTTTTACGCCTGTGAGACCCAGCCTTAAGAATGAACTTCGGCGTAAAAACGCAGCGTCTAGCGAAATAGCAGCATCAATAGGCCGATGTATTTACATCGCGTTTTACGCCTGTGAGACCCAGCCTTTAGTAAACTTTTATTTTTACCTATTAGCAAAAAACCGACGTAAAGTCAAAAACCACTTAAGTCGAGGTATGACTGTATTTAGAATTATTTATCAACATTAATTTTGCATTTACAAGTTTTGTCATTAGTAATATGTTATTAAGTTAGAAGACTATGCGGGGAATAAAATGGAAAATGCTACAAAATAATATAGCAAAATGGACGGATAATAAATAAATGGCCACAATAAAAAAAGAAGTGAAAACTTCAAAATTTATGAAAATAACAGTTTATTCCGAATCTTTTTTGTTTGTTAATACAGATTGATCCGAAAATCATGTAATTTAAAGTGATCAGACGTCCAGGATTAGCCGGGACAGTCTCGGTTTTTGAATCTTTGTCCCAGCTTGAAAAAAAATGTCCCGGATTGTCCTGTTTTTTACTTATAAGTAAATAGTTCATACTGAAAAATTTTTAAAAAGATTAACTAAATTTAATTTTAAAAAACTAGTATTCTATTTTAAAAAACTACTATACTACATAGAATATGATCACTCTATCATAACCAAGGTGGATGAATCAATCTGAAGGAAAAGTAATAAAAGTAATAATAAAATGTATTGTTTATGTTTCTTTATCTCTTCCTGCTTTCTTTTTGCAAATTTTTTAATAATTTGTTTTTTTCATCGTTTTTCAAAAAAAAAATTTTTTGGATTTTGTCCAACCCACACCCTATACCCCCTATGCCCCCAATATCTAGAGCGTGCCGGGTTGAAGTTCAGAAAATATGATCACTTTATGTAAGCCAAACTTTCAATACATTGTAATCTTTTACAAATGCCAGTTTAATTTGTAGAAGATTTTTTTAAATAGGATTTTTTTTTGTCTGTGACATTAACACAGTTGGCAACGTTAATTTGTTATTTTATAAATAAATAAAAGTACGTACAACGAATTTTTGGGTTGCGTGTCTATTCGATCATCCAGTATAAAAACAATCTTCTTACTTCTCAGTTGGAAGTCGTCACTACTATCGTTAACTTCCTTTTTCTTCTTTCTCAGAATTTTTTTTTTCGAATTTGTTTTCCAAAGAGATTTTCGGAATAGGCAAAGAAGTTGCGAGTAGATAAACTTAAATGTTGGCAGGCATCATGTTTAATTAACAGAAAATAATTTATTTGAAAGATTAACACGATTGCTTATTTTTATTATTTATACATCGTTTTATACATTATATATAAATGTTAATGGCCAATTCTCATAATAAACGAATGTTAAGAAAAAATTCAAGATTTATAAGTGATCATGTACTGAAGTACAGTCTCTAGAGCTTTTAGCGCCCCGAGCGAAAATTTTTGTTGCGTCCCTCATGTCTTCAGTTTTGAAAAATATAGCACTTTACAGTCTACTCGCCGTTTAAATTATCTGTAAAAAATAATAATAATAAAACATAAAATAGGCCAGCGCCCTTTGGTACCCCTTAAATATCGGCTCTCTGAGAGGGCGCTCCATTCGATCATATGCTGAGTCGGCCCTGATGTACAGTATATATTTAGAAGAGATTGCTCGCTAATAGTAATGGAACAACAACTGAAAGATTTGTTATTTGTGGGATAGATGCCCGGCAACAAAATGTGTGTGTGGTTTTTAATAAACACCACTCACACATTTTCTTTTTTCTTTTGTTACTCTTAAACCGAAATAGTGGTCGTCCGGATTGGCCTCATGAAAACGCTTCGGCTTTCCATTCTGGAGGACCCGGATGCGAGTCTCGAGTCCCACCCTTTGAAATATTTATCATGGGGTCCGTCGATCCCCGTCCTCCGTAATCTGGCTGACCCCTTCGCAGGGGTGGCAACCTGTGGAAGGGCTTGTTTTGCTCGTCACATAATATTCTTAGTGAATATGTGGCGTCATCTGTTGACAAACCATAATACTACAGTGTAAAAAGAAAATTTGTAGCATCATGCAAAACCGAAATGATGAAAATCGACAGTTGAGTGTATATCATGACGTTCACGACACAGGCATGTCACATCAGTTTTTTCAGGTAATCTTAACAATGGTTTCAAAAATTGTTTATTATATATTTCACACGCATTTATTTCGTATAGATGCATACTACTTTTTACAATAAATGAACAAATTACAAACACATTTTACTTTTTTAAATTAAATAGTCATTTTGCTCCAACTATTAACTTTCGTGGTATGGTATCACATTGAAGGTACCAAAGAGCCGCAATTTGGCCACCGTGAGTATATTTAGTACTGTAATTTGTTCTCGTTTCATTCATCGTTTCTCGTGAATCAAAATTTTAAAAATTTAAATTGCTTTATTTCCATTGGTTAAACTTTATATAGCAAAAAGTTAAAATTGCACGATGAAAATTAAAATTTTTTTTTGTTGTTTTAAAATTTTTCAATCGGTTTTTATGCCTAAACATATTTTATTTATGTGAATCAAAATTTTAAAAATTTAAATTACTTTATTTCCATTGGTTAAACCTTACATAGCAAAAAGTTAAAATTGCACGATGAAAATTAAAATTTTTTTTTTTTTGTTGTTTTAAAATTTTTCAATCGGTTTTTATGCCTAAACATATTTTATTTGTTAAAAACTTTCGTTAAAAAAAAAGAAAAACATTCAAATGGAAGCAATTTTGTATTAATTTGTTTAGTTTCTACAAAGTTATACTTTTTTTTTTTTGTTAGAAAACGATTTTTTTAATGTTCAACTTCCATTTTGACATTTCATTAATTATTCATTTAAATGGCTTATCAATTAAATTATTACAACTCTCGACATATTTTTTTTCCCCAGATAAAAATTTTTCTTTTTTAAATTTAATAGAAAATTTTAAAAGGTGAAATAAATTTTATCCTCCTTTCCTATTTTATAAAAATGAAAACACTTAATTTATCATTTGTTTACACATGAATAAGTTGAACTAAATTCCTGAAAATTTTTAATCCAGGTAGATAATTAATTTAATTAGTAATTTAGAAATTTTTCTACTTATAAATAATGATTAATTAAGCCAAAATATAATTAAATTTTACATATTATAAAATATATTTGTAAAATTTAGATAAACAATTAAATCAGACAAATGCAAAAGAATTTCTTGCAATAATTATAATAAAAAAATTAATAAGTTTTTCTTGTGATTGAGAAATTATTTTATTCGTTTGAAGGCTTTATTTTGCAAAAAATTTTCTTAAGATTATATTTCTAACTTCCTTAAAAAATCATTTTAAAAATATAGTAGTAGATTATCATATTTGTACATTTATATTATTTTATTCGTTTGAAGGCTTTATTTTGCAAAAACTTTTCTTAAGATTATATTTTTAACTTCCTTAAAAAATCATTTTAAAAATATAGTAGTAGATTATCATATTTGTACATTTATTCATAAACAGCATCCCGGATTAGCCAGGTTAGGTTAGATTAGTTTTGGTTAAGCCGCCATATTGAGCCCATCAAAGGCTGGCCAACACCCATGATGGGGTTAACCGGATGGTTGAAGGATGGGGTTCAACGAACTGGTCCCAGACCCCTCTTGAAAAACTGAAGGTGTGGGATCCGGATTTGAACCCGGATCCTCCAATGTGGTAAGCCACAGCTTTACCACGCGGCCATCCGGCCGACGGATTAGCCAGGACAGTCCCGGTTTTTGAGTCTCTATCCCGGATTTGTCCAGGTTTTGAATAAAATGTCCGGATTGTTCCGTTTTTTACTTATAAATAAATAATTCACATTAAAGAATTTAAAAAAAGATTAACTAGCTTTAATTTTAAAAAATTAGCTTCTGAAAAATTCTTCTTCGCTACTTTTACTTATACATAGAATATTGTCACCCCAAGGCTGTTTTGGGTCACCCAACCAATGTGGATGAATCAATCTGTAGAAAAAGTAATAGTAGAATATATAGTCTATGTTTCTTTAGCTCTTTCTGCTTTCTTTTTGCTAATTTTTTAATTATTTTTTCATTGTTTTTCAAAAAAATTTTTATTTTTTCTAAAATATTCTTTCGGATTTTGTCCAACCGCCTATCCTATACCCCCTATGCCTCCCCCAAAAATGTAAAGCGTCCGGGGTTGAAGTTTAAAAAATCTGGTCACTTTATTTTTGTAGAATATAAAAAAAATTTAATTCTCGAATAAATTTCGGGATTGAAGTTCAAAAAATCTGGTCACTTTATTTTTGTAGAATATAAAAAAAATTTAATTCTCGAATAAATTGTGTAAATTGTAACAACCTATACAGCCCAAATTTTGGATATTCTCTCTTAAAAATTGTAAGAAAGTATGGGCTTACCTAGTATCTACAGCCAAAGTGCCATAAAATTAATGTAAAGTAGCCAGAAGAATCACTTGCAATAATAAAATACATTTACAATATTAACTTTAACTATACAGGAGTTGGAATCAGACCTTAAAAATTTTAGGGAGTCGGAGTCAGATTTTTTTTAAAAGGTGGAGTCGGAGTCGGATCTTACAAATTTTAGGGAGTCAGAGTCGGATTTTTTTAAAAGGTGGAGTCTGTTAACAAGAATAGAATATATCATTAGAATACATTGTATTCTAATGATATATTCTATTCTTGTTGTCCTAAAAAATTGCTAAAGATGGCTTCATTAAGCTAAAAGTTCTTTGGTATAATAAATATTTTTTCACTTAAATTAGAGCTGATATTTATTCCTTAAATGATATATTTTTTATTTTGGAATGATTAAAAATTCTGGATTAAAATATGTCATCAAAATCATCTTCAATGGCATAACCTACATGCTGAATATTAAAAATCTATTTAATAGTTCCAAAATTATTATAGGGAAACCTCAGGAAATTGAACTCTCATAATTTTTAAATGCATGAATCTACAAGTTAATTTTATTTCAAATTAGATATCAATATCCTGACTGAACTGCTAAATTTTATTAATTATAATCTAATAACTTAAAAGTTATTAGAGAAACTTTTGATATTTTAATATTTGTGTGGGTTTCCCAAGCCGGAAACACGGAATGCCAACAACAGGCGTTAGGCCTAAGAGCATGTGAGATAAGGACAGCAAAGGAGACAGGTAGTTCAGCAAATTCAGACAGAGAACAACATTGAATATAAATTCAACAGCTTCTTTATTAATTGATTAATTGCAACAGAGATTCAAATCTTACAGACAGTCGTTGTTCTGACAAATAAAGAGAGGTACCTGATGTTGGTTACAGCTGTCTCTTGTTCGAAGACAGAAGTCTGTAAAAACAGTTTTTAGTTCAAAAATGATGCACAATTAACACTTGTTGAAGGCTTCACTTTAACTCTGCTGGAAAGAAAGACTTATCGACCTCCTTAATTTTCCCAGAATATTCACGATGTTCGATTTCACGGAGGATGGAGAATGGAGAACAGAGAAGCAAACCAGACAAGATAAAGCAAGACTTTGAACCAAAAGTGGAAGTCTCAACCTGCTTTGTCTCTGCTCTTTTATACTTTTGACCCCTTTCTCATCTTTCCCAGGGACGATTGTTATTCTATCGTACATAACTTCCAGATTGGTCAGGTATCATTCTTGAAACGTCACATAAGTAAATCCATCTTCAATTTATTATATTTCAAAGGACAATAAAGCAATTCAATACATCCTGTTTTTAATAATTGCGTCATTAAATTCTTCGTCTCCATGACAAGAAAAAAGGGGGGTTTCCGATCCCCACATTTGTAATTTTTAACAGTTGGAGGTAAAAGATTAATTGATATATTGTAAAGATCATTTTCACTTCCTTAACTATTTTGCAAAATGTCATATAAATCCAATAAATAATTCAGAATATATTAGGAAAGTATCAAGAAGTTTGAATATTCACCATTTTTAAATGATGTAGCATTGAGGTCATCAAATTTCATTAAAATTTATTAATCAGTTCAAAAATTTATTAAAAAGGATCTAGAAAAACACAGATAGCTTGGTGATTTTATAAGTTTCACTTTCCTTTGGACAGTAGGTTAAAAATCATAACATCTGCTATAAATATTTCTATTTAAATGTCTGTTTAGTATTCAATTATTTTTATCAAATAAAAGCAGATCTTCTGTAATCATCATGTATGATAGACAATTAATAGGATTTGAATAAAATAACTGACTGTGAGTCAATTTTGATCATCATACATTTTGAGTTGTCATGGCATCTACCTTAGTCATAAATTTGGGAAGTTTCAAGTTTCCAAATTCACGGAAAAATTCTCTGGAGCAGTTGCATTATTTAATTCAAAGTAACAATATTGCATATTTATTCAATTAAATTAATTACAATGATTTTATTTTACAAATAAAGATCATTATTTATATCACTGTAATTGAAATTTTATTAAATGGATGTAAATTGGCAGTTGCCAAAATAGTCAGTACTGATTCTCAAGAGGGTTGATGAGAATTAAAGGGTCATTAGGAGGTCAGTGAGAAATAAATAGGTCTTTAGGAAGTTTTTTGAAATTTTAATATTCAATAGAAAATAACAGGATCTAAAATTTTGTCAATATATTTCAATTAAATCTGCACAAGCTGAAGTTGAAAGTGGATTAAAAGCTTTTTATAATATTCATTCCAAAAGCAGGAAAACCTCATTCAATTGGCAAAGAAATCATTATCCCAGCTATAAAGGAAGTCATAGAGATGATAATGCAAAAAGATTCCAATGCTTTTATTAAGTCTTTACCACTAAGTTATAATACAGTGAAAAGACAAATAGATGAATTATCTAAAAACATTGAAGAAACTATTACCAATGAACTTAAACAATTGCAAATTTTCAATTCAATGAATCAACTTTTGGAAGTAAAAATGTTCTTACAGCTTACAAAAGATATTTCAGCTAATCAAAAAATTGTTTTATAGATGAGTTTCTTTTTGTAAAATATCTGAAAACAGACTCAAAAGGGAAGACTATACTATGTTGTTTAGAAAAATACAAGGAAAAACATAATATTCCAATTGGAAAATATTTGTGCTACCGATGAACTTCCCTTCTGAAAAAAAATTCCTAATAAGCACTATTTATTGTTTTATTCATAGACAACATCTTGTAGCACAAAACAGTTGAGTCCTGAATTGCATAATTCCTTACAGTATGTGTAAAAGTAATTAATAAAATCAAAGCAAATCCATTACATGTAGATTTGTTTGTGAGGTTATGCAAAGAAAATGATGAGACAGTTAATCAACTACTATTACACACTAAAGTCAGATGGTTCTCAAGGGGTCACTATTTTCAAAGGCTTGTAAATTTGTACAAATAAACCATAGAGTTTTTGAAAGATATGGATTATTCTTTATGTGTGCAAAAGTGTAACATTCATCTGGCTGACCTATATTCAAAATTTAATGAGATCCAAAATTGTTTGCAAAGTAAAGATGTCAGTCTTATTCAAACTTGAATAGTCTTGCTTGCTTTCAAAAGAAACTTGTGCTATTTAAATCATCTTTATCAATGAAACGGATTAAAACTTACAAATCATGAGCCCAATGTAAATAATGTAGTAAAAAATATCAAGTCCACCTTTCACATTAATAATAAATTTTAATTCAATATCAAAATGTCATGCTGCTTGATTAATTGCAAATGTTTTTTAAATACAGTTTATTATATACTATCATAGTTATTATATTCAAAAACCTTTCATAAAATAGATTTAAAAAATATTTAATATGAAAACTTTCATTGGAATGACTTTTCAAAAACTTTTCATACTTTTATGGCATAATCAAAGCAGTTGTTGAGATAAAAAGTTTGGCAACCCCTGATCTAAATAATCAATCCCTATTATTTATGGAGATTTTTTTTAATAATTCTGTTGCAAAAATATAAAATTTCCTAATTATTCTACATTGTTATATAAATTAATCAATTCTACAGCAGAAAGAACAAGAACTATAATCAAATATTTTCAAACCATTTCACAGTTTTCCTTGAGGTAAATGATATATCTTAAAGACGATTATAAAATGACTCAAAACAATTATAATTGGTTTTTATTTTTCCTACTATAGTGCTTGATTATTTTATATATAAAATATTTTCTTCATACATTAGAATTTTTGAATTAGATTGATAATTGCTAGATAATTGATGAATTTAAGATGAAAAAATTCTATATATGCAATTTTATGATTTTAATAAGCAGAAATAATTTATCTGATTTTTAATAAATCTGCTAAATCAATTTTCTTCATAAAATCACTAATCTAACCTAATCAGTTTTCTTCATAAAATCAAAAATTGATGAAACTAGTATTTTGTTTTTAAAAAATTTCATTTATTAATCAATTTATATAATGATATTTTGCTCTTTTACTATATTCATCAGAATTGGATGTATAATTTATAGTTTTATTAATAAGATCAAATAAATAACTGCTAAATTAATTAATAATTGCTTAATGACACTAGCAAATTTTCTATTATAGCTCTCATAGGCAAAATGGTAGATTATCTGCTAGTGAAAGGCATTTTCATGCATCTTTTAATAAAGGTCCAATATTTACTGCTTTAGTTGGTATCCTATTGATAATTTATTACTTAATTCACTTTGGTCTGCTTACTAGTGCTGAATTAAGCAGTAAATTATCTTTTAATAAATATATATACATACATTTTCATGACCACAATGTAATTTCTCTACATGTAATCTAGAGGACACGTGTAAGTATTCATTAAAAATAGCCTGTTATAGTGTGATGCCAAGCGATATAATGCAACCCGCATTCCACCAGCAGGTAATCTACCATTTAGCCAAATTTGAAAAACTAAAACACGGGTAATTATTAAAATCAGTATACCTTAAAATCATTATTCCTTATCCATAGTACAAATAAATTCAAATATAGGTAGGATTCTAGTTGAGCCATAGCACGCGGAACTATACATTAAAGAATTGAAGATTCGCCGCCCAGCGATATATAAAATACGATTCGACAATTCCGTTGTATTAGAGATTCACTCCAAAACTATATGGGCTATCAAGATGTTTTTATTAGAATTTATCATATAATCAAAAACTAAGAAAATAATTTCGAATCGGCGGTCGCTTATCATATATCCGCATGCTATGGCTCAACTAAAATCTTACCCAAATATACATCACGTAAACCTAAATTTTTTAATTCATATTTATAAACTAATAGAAAATGAAATATTTAGCTTTAACCTGTTTTCACTTCAATAAAGTAAAAAGTTATTTTATTATTTTTATTGATATTGTGCTTTAGTAATTTAATATTCATAATAAAAATATAATAAATTTAATAATAATGAAGCATACAAAATACGGTTACCCAAAATACAGTACCTTGCTAAATGATTGATCATTCCAAAGTATGAAATCGTAACCTTTTCGTCAGTAAAATGTTTAATGACTTCCTCCTCACAGAAATAACACCAAAATCTGTTCTTGTCTTCCCAATTTTTATCATGAATTTCAGGTTCTGCTAAAATTTTCTTCATTTCGTTGATCTGTATAAATTTCAAATGCAACATTACTACAGGAAAAGTTAAATATTGAAAAATAACAATCAAATATACTTTTTTGGAAAAACGACCAAGTAAATTATTTAAGGTATTACGGTGATATTTTGTATAAACGTGCTTCTTTCCATCCTGATGATTTCGTCTACAAATTTTACAAAAACAAAACTGTATAAATCCAGTAGACATAGTTCACAAAATTAGCGCTGTTGCCAATTTCCTAATTTTATGAATAACGCCGTGTTGCCAACGCTTTTAATATAAAATACAAGATAAAATATAGCATCTCATTAAAAGTGTTAGAATCATTATTCAATGATGAAACGTACATATTAAGAATAAAATATAGTGGTACCTCTACTTACGAACTTAATTCGTTCCTGGCCGCGGTTCGTAACTCGAAAAGTTCGTATTTCGAAATCCAGTTTTCGTTTTATCTTATGGGAAATCAATTAATCCGTTCCCAGATTTAGAAATTTTGAAAACAATTAAAAAAATATGTATTTGTGTTACAATTATTATTTTATTTTTAACCACGGGCTGCACCCACCCCTTAACGGTGTGGGTGCAGCCCGTGGTTGGAACTGGCCCCGCCCCC